>JFFI01002158.1:49915-124497 GCA_001563125.1 Colletotrichum salicis
GCATCGTATCAGCCCCAAACTGCGCAACGCAAAACACCCACACCTTCCAGTCCATAAACGCCTTGACCATATCCCCCCGACTAAACTCCTGCGCGCTGCTCGTGTTGCCATACTCCCTGCCCCTCCGCCTCACCAACACGGCCTTCTCCTCCTCGCTCAGAAAGTACGCGCTCCCCGCGTCGTTGGGCAGCGCGAAATACGTCACCACACCAAGCACGACCGTCGGCAGGCCCTCGATGATCATGATCCACCGCCACCCGCTCAACCCAGCGACACCCTCCATGTGCCCGATCCCGTACGCCAACAAACCGCCTAACCCGCCCGCGATAGCAGCGCTGACGAAGAGGTAGCCCACGCGCAGCGCGAGCTCGTGCTTGCTGTAGAAGAAGGTGAGGTAGACGTTTAACCCCGGGAAGAGCCCTGCTTCGACGACGCCCAGGAGGAGGCGGCAGGCGATGAGGGCGCCGTAGGAGTTTACCAGCCCCGTGAAGGTGGCGATGATGCCCCATGAGACTGTGATGAAGGCGATCCAGCGGCGCGGGGTGAGGAGTTTGAGGACGAGGTTGGAGGGGACCTCGAAGATGATGTAGGTTACGAAGAGGATGGAGACGGCGACTTGGAATTGGTTGCCTTGGAGGTTGAGGTCGCGTTCGAGGTTGTAGAGGCGGGCGTTGCCGATGTTGACGCTGTGGGGTGTGAGTGTGAGTGCGAGTGTGAAGTTACGGGGATGAATTGGTAGACCCACCGGTCGAGGAAGCTAAAGAGATAGAGGAGCATCACGAGGGGGACGATGTGCATGTCTAATTTGCGGACGACTTTCTGTTCCGCGATGCTGTCTGCGAGCTCTAGGTCCCGGGCGTCGGTGTCGGGGGAGCTGGTGCCGGGGCCGAGGCCGGTGTCTTCGTCGACGCGGTCCTTACCGGAGGCATCCATGATCGTTGTGATCATGCCGGTGTGACGGCGATAGGCCGGGCGGGAGGGGGTAACAGTCTACGATGTCCCGGGGGTGTGCAGGGGCAGTCCTGAGGTGATGAGCGGCTTAGTGAGAGAGTTTTGCGCCGGCGATGAGGTTGAGTATGAGCGGGCCTTGATACTCTGTGGGTTGAGAGTAAGTTCTGACAAGAGGTGTAGACTTAGAGTTGCCGCGAGTTGACTCTCGGAAACCAAGCGTTGAAGGGAGTCAAAGGCTCCCTAGATTCCACCTCGTTGTCGTCGTCAATGGGCCACCAAGGGGACCAGATCGCCGGGTTCGGTGCTTCTTCAATGGCGGGGTGAGTATGTGTATGATGTGTGTATGTATGATGTGTGTGTGTGTGTGTGTGTGTGTGTGTGTGTGTGTGTAGCGCAGCCTGCGAAACAATGAGATTTTTCCTTGTTTGTAACCTGCCCCTCCGGTTCCTCTGTCGGCGCGGCCTCTGAAGGGACAATGGCACGATGTTGACTAGTCACCGAAACTCCGCCTAAAAAGCTTGACGGGCTAGAGGGATTGGGATAGCTATCAACTTTCCAAGGCCGCTTGTGCGAGTCAGCCGAGTCTGGAATCAATTAAAGGGCCGTTGACTAGCAGGAGAAGAGGCTCAATTGACGATGATGCAGAGTAAGAGTGTACGTTGTAGGTCTTCAGAAGAGACACTTTGGCGCGTGAGAAAACTTGAAGAGTAGGTAGGATAGATAATCGAGAGAAACACAAACCAGCCCCTCCCCCTCCATCGTCCCGCCCGTCCTTAGCTCCCCTACGGCGGCGGGATTATCTTTACATGTGCAGATAAGACCGCAAAAAGCCAAGACAACCCTCCCGGGGCCTGGAACGTAACCGTGGTACGGAGTCCAGCTCGGAGCTGCGAGAGCACTCTGTAAACGTATCGGGAGGCTGGTCTGGTTGGTTTTCTTGCTTGTTTCATTTGTCAGAGACCCGCCCACGGCGTTATGTTCTGCCCGCCAATGTAGGAGGTACCCGACGTGGTGGCACCGCCTTGCGCGCTGTGTTTTGGTGCGCGTAAGCAGAAATGCAGCGCTTCGGCACTGCACTTGACTGTGTTCTCAGATACCCTAGAAAGACATGCAGCCTATCCGTACTCGGTATTGCTTCCAAGTTCCAATACTTGTTATCGCAATGTTGCGTCTGGATTCTTGGCTTGCATGTAGAGATAGCTGCCATTCAAATAGCATCGGTAATTTTGCCGCCGATGGTCTCTGGGACTACCAGATTCGCCGATTGTACACACTCTCGAGTATGTAGTGTGTTGTTGGGGAGGGGAGGTAGCAAAGCGGAATTTCCAACCGCTTCTGCAAGCGATTGACAGTATGATATCTTCATAGAATGAGAGAGTCTCGCGCGACTCCGCAATATTGCCAACGATGTCGCCGAAATTCTCAACTTTGGTGCCTCAAAGCAACTCTTGACCGGAACCAACTGCAGCTACATTATATATACAAGGGGATGAAGTATCCATGAATAGAGTCACATCACGACGCAGGTTTTACTAATAACCAGATCAACAATCCGCGACTCCAAGGCCCAAGCAAAACATACCAAAAGGTTGCACCCAGGGACGCGATTATCCGTACACACATATCCCCATCCCATCAACCACTTCCCAAGCGAAACATCAAAAACTTGGGATGAACAACTGGCCCCTGCCCTCGAATCATCACCGTGCTCTCTTTCGTGCATGCCTTATCCGTCAAGAGACAAACCGTGCTCAGCCAGCTAAAGTATTCCTTGACTCTTCAAAACCCTCCCCCTCTCCCGCTCTCTCTCACAGCCCTTACAAGCAACACCATCCAACTCCGCCTCGTCGCGGCGATGATACATTGCGTGACTGAGACCCAGCAAAGCGGATGGATGCCACCCACTCCAAGTCCCATCCCCAGACACAGTCAGCAACCGCCGCATTCCAACCTGCACGCCACGCTCCCACCGGCAAGCCTCGCCAAACGCAGGCCGCATCCGCCGGGACGCCGTTTGACGCGAAGAAAAAAGAAAGAAAAAAAAGGCTGGAGTATGACCGATCCAGCGGGCTTATAATACTACTCCATCTTTCTCAAAAAAGGCATTGGATGCCATCTTACATTTGTTGCCTCTTTCAACACCTCAAGTAGGGAGTCACACAAACCCGCAGCGATGGCTTACGACGCAAATCTTTCCTTGTCGTACACATTACGAAGATTATCTAAGGAATATCCTCTACGTGGAAATACACCCGTCCCCCAAAGCAGTCTTTATTTCTTTTTTGAAAACCTGCTTTCCTTGACTGTTTCTGATACCAATCTGTCCCGCCTGGAACTCGATGCAACGCTTTCTCAAAAATGTCCAGGTAAATGACAATCCCCTCGTCTGGTTGATCTTTATATGCATCCCCCCCTAGATCTTCTTCCTTCTTTGAATTCCTCCAGTCTTTCCACAAAAAAAGCTTACACACACGTAACAAAAGAAATCATAGCATTACCGATACCTCTCGGTAGGCATCTCGTAGACATCCGGTACGGGACCCGAGTTATACGCCATTCCCGGCGCAGGTTTCGCCTGCTGCTGCTGCGGCTGCTGCGGCCTGAGCTGTGATTCGCCCATCTCAACGACCTCATCTCCTCCCATCTCTGCGGGTAGGATCCTCGTTCCGCCCAACTCCTGCGCGCCACCCGTTGGCGGGCGGGATCCGTATCCGGCACCCGCGGGCGAGACAGTGCTGTTCGTCATGGGGCTCACGCTCTGCGAGGGCGGCGAGAGCTGGTGCTTGGGCACGGGCTGCCGTCTCTGCGTTCCCGCACCCGCTCCGAGCGCAGCGGCGCCTGCAGCACCACCATATCCAGCTCCCGTCTCGGACATTCCTGCGCCGGGTCCGCCGAGGCCGGGGCCGTTGGGATCGTAGGCGCGCATGTCGTCGAGATCGGCGCGGGAGGGTCGGTTGGCCTTGCGGCGCTTGTAGAGCCAGTATCCGATTCCAATAAGGGCAGCGAGTCCGACGATACCGACACCAACACCAATTCCGGCCTGTGCGCCGGTGGAGAGGCCGCCGCTGCTCGAGTCGCCCGTGCTCTGCGCGCCGCCGGTCGCGGTGGCAGTACCGAGGCTGCCGGTCGTCGGGCCGCTTTCGACGGTGGTGGGCGCGGCGGTGTCGATAGAGGTGGAAGTGACGGTCAGGGTGGACTCGACGGTGATTGTGGTCTGGGCGTTGTTGAAAAGAGTGCTGGTGACCATGGAGGTGAGAATCGTGTTCGAGGTCGTGGTAAGGAGAACGGTGCTGGTCCGAGTAGCAAGAACAGTCGAATCAGCGCCTGCTGAGCCGGAAACGGTGACGGTCACGGTGACGAGAGCGCGCTTCTCGATGACGCCGTATCTTCGGAGATCGTTGCCTTCGGCGGCGGGTGTGATTTGCGCAGCAGGGGCGTCGAACGGAGCGTCGAGGGCGGGGAGGAAGTTGAGACTGCGCTTGGCGAGGACGGTAGAGGTAACATAGTTGGTAACGGTAGCGGTCGCGACATCGTTGCTGGTAGTGGTGGTGGTCTGGAAGGTCGTAGACGTGACGACAACGGTCGTGGTAACTGTACGCAAGAAAACTGTGGTCGACGTGACTGTTCCTCCGCCGCCGCCGCCGCCCACGGTAGTCGTAATGGTCACGGTGGTGGTGGCCTCTGCCGCGGCTGAGGTCTCTGCTGTCGTGGCTGCCGGGGTCGTGGCTACGGGTGTCGTGGAGGTTGGCGTCGAGCCGGTGCCGGTTTGTCGAGGTCGGAGGACAGGCAAGGGTTTGCTGCCATTATCGACGAAGGGAAAAGCGGTGGTGAAGGAGGACCAGAGTAGGGCCGCGAGGCCAGCTGATCGGAGACGCATGGATGCGATACGGTCACTCTACGACGAGTAGAGGACCGAGAATGGGCGCAATGGCAGCGGTGAAGATTGAGGTTGACGTTTGTTGGGTGGAAATGGGAGGTTTAAACGGGGGAGGGAGGGCGGAGAGTCGAAGACGGATTGATGATGGAGGAGGATGCGGCGGTGACCTAGGGTAAGGTAAGGTAAGGCGGGTCGAAAACGAGTGTGAGTGAGTGTGGTGCGTGTGCGTGGTGTAAGTACGAATTGTGTATGAGTGTGTGTTGTGCCACCGCGGCGAAACACGGTGGAATGGGGATGGCGTCGTACAATTCGGTCGTAAGAAGCAGAAACGAAACGGTGCGAGTAGACGGATGAACACAATCGACGGGGGTGGGAGAAGATGGGAATGGAAGCAGCCGTACGGAGTACGAAGGAGAGGAGGATCAGGCCGGTTAGGTCACGCCCGGTCAGGTTCGGTTGATTACGAGGGAAGACTTTTAGCGGAAGGAATGGAGACGCAAAAGTGCGGGAAAGAGCGATTTGATTTTTAGCATCGATTGGCGACTTCCCTCCGCTGTTCGAGTCCTACCGGTATCTTCTTAGGCCTCTCAGGTATCCGTAGTCTTCACAACTTCACAACTTCTCCCTCCCTTGACTCTTGACACGAACATCCTTCTCGAGTCCTAGACCATGCAAAATGCACACACACACACACACACACACACACACAATGCAGCCAAATCTGCACAAGTCCCAGCCAAGTGCCTGTCTCTCCGCAGCAGTGCAGATTCCGTCGAGCTTAGCGTACCAGCCGACGGGTGCTAATGGAAAAGCCACTCGTAATAGCGTCCCCCGTCCAAGGTGGCGCGGTTTACTGATTTTTTGCCTGATCTGTCATGGCTCATGAAATGGTACGAATGGTTTGTGGATGGCATTTCCCCCCCCTTCTCCTCAGATTCTCTGATGAACTCCTTACTGAACTCCGTCTGCTCCGTTAGTCTGACTCTGGCACTGGGCAGCGCTTCTCCTTTCCATGATCCATCGAGTCTCTATTCCGTACTCTCTCCACCGTCGGATACTGGGGAGGAACCCGAGCCGACGGTTTGCAAGAGGAGCCCTCTTCAAGAACTTCGAGTGAACAAGTGACAGGAAAAAAAATAGACAAAAGAGTGGGCGGGAGGGGCGTCGAGGAATTACTCTCCCACACGGCAGGTCGTCAATTGCTGCTGGCTCGAGGGCAGCCCAAACCCAAAGGAAATAAGACCCAAGGGTGACGGAGCGAAAAAAGGCTAACCAATGTTTAATTTGGACAGGCCCAAGTAGGAAACACAATGACACAACCACACAAGGGGGGGGCACGAAAAGGGACGATAATTTCGACACCGAGGGCTCAAAAATCCAGAAAAGCCCGTCGAGGACTCAAGACTCCAAGTCTCTCGACAAGGTCTCTCCCCGCCATCCGAGAGTGTTCTTGATGGCGATGCGCGCCGCTGCTTGGATACCCGCTGATTGCTACAATGGCAGTGCTCGATAAGGCCCGTCATTGACAGCTCGCGGTGGCCGGGCTCTTCGCACGCACACACGCACGCCATCATGGGGTGTCCCTGAACCCCTGGGCCAGTGGACCCTGCCATGAGAACCGAGGCGCTGTGCGCCCCCAAACGTGTATCTTGCTCTCTCCGACCTTGATACCGTTTGGGATTGAAAAGATGGCATACGGAGAGAACCGACAGCCAGTCGATGGCTATCAGCAAGAGTAGCAGGACTCGGCAGGACGAATGAGTAGCCAGGCGATACACGGCGGACTTCCATTGGACAATCAGCAGCAATACGAGATTGTCGGAAAACCGCCTTGGTCCCGCGACGGTCAATAAAATCTCCCCGTCAACTCCAGTCTCCAGCCAAACCCCCGTGCGGCCTGCCCCATCATGCGGACCGCGGGATGAACCCAAGTGGGCAACATACGATGGCTGAGTAACCAAGGGCCCCGACAACGGCCACGACGACGACTACGACAGCGACGCGTAAAAGAAGAAAACATGTTGAAACTGCCATGATAACGACGTTTCTTCCACCCGTATATGCATATGCATTGCGCAGTGTTCGCGAGATTCAAAATGTTGCAAACATTAAGAGTACTGGACGGATACACCAGGACCCTTGATCATGATGCATGTTGCGGTTATCCCGCCAGGATTGATTGCCTTGGAACCCTCCCCCGGCCGATAAAACCACTTCCGTGTCAACGCCGGCGTGGCGCTGGTCATCCGGGCGTCAAACGACCCTAGATTCCTGGTATCGTCAGCTAGCGCCACATCTGCTCGCATTCGCGCAACTCCTGCAGAAATCGATCTTTTGGCGCTGGGTGGGCCGTATCGCGACATTGACACGCGCCCAAACTTTTTACAGCGTGTCGAGAAAAGTAAACAAAATCGCTGGTGTACTGTGGTAGCGGACGGCTGTGCTCGTGTCTCACCCTCAACAATGCTTCGTAAACTATCCGTATCCTCGAAGACTTGCAGCTCCATACGGGTTAAGTAGTGGTGTTAACGTCCCGTCATGCGATCGGCGCGTGGGCAGAATGGTATCAGCCTGGGCAGACGCTTACAGCAGACAACGCATAACAACACACACGCACACACACATTAGGACAGGAGCCGAAACGGAATACGAGATCGAGGTGCAGCTTCCAGCGCCCCCAGTGCCTAGGTCTACAAAACGGTCGGTTGAGGGAGGTGGGCTCGTCAACGGCGTCATCCTCTGTAGATCGACATCCGTCTGCGACACGAGAGCAGATTGTAAGGATTCTCGGGTCTCAAAGATGCTCAAGATGGGAGAAAAGCCCGACACAACCCAATCTCTCCTGGAGTTCAGCTTACCGTAGTAAGCAGTCTCATGCTCGGAGTCTATCAACTCTCAGAAAAGTCCGCTACTCAATCTCTTACCATCAAGCTTCGAAAGTGCTTGCCCCAAAAAGAAGAAATAGGGGACCGCCCGGGACACTCGGGCGTCGAAGACTTCAAGGATCCAGTAGTTGTAATTCCCGGAAATTGCCCAGAGACACAGCGTCCACCGGCCGGTGAGTAATCCAGTCGCCAGTTGAGCCACACCTCACTCTGAAGTCCAGGCACACGCCGCGCTCACTCAGCTTCTCAGCTTGGGGCTTGCCGGATCGTCTGTGCCTTGCCTTTGAGTGAGTGTGGCTCACATGTTATTCCTGGGGAATGCATTTTTCAATTCAAGCTTTATTTCTCCAGAATCCGCTCGTCATTTCCCCCATTCTGTACTCACAAGTGTGAGACATTTCACTTTTGTACTATTTGACATGAGGTCGCCTCCATTCCTGCCCGCTCCCTGCCAAGGCCTCCGCTTGAAAGGATTCGTCTTCCCCATGGGCCTTCGCCGGACGAGCTGAGGGTCTCACTCAGAGTGACTACCCGAACGACCTTACATGATCCTCGCCTCCTCCAACTTCACATCATAATGCCAGACGCGCACAACGGATGATCATAGGAGACGAGCATGGTTCATGTGCTCTTCTTATATGAGAATGTCTGTATTTGCATGTACTTACTATCACAAACAATCACCCAGCAGAAGCAGCCGCGCCATTGTTAGCACCGAGAAGCGCAACCAAGAGCAAGACGTCAAACGACATCAAGACAGCAGCACTGCCGATCAAGTTCTCTACCTCTTCCTCATCAAGTCCCGGAAGGACTTGGCCTTGTCGGGTAGCAAGCAACAGCAAGCACCAGAAGTCACAAATTTCCTCATCACTCCCCCTCTCGGATGCCGTGATTCCTCTGATATTCGCCTATGAATACCTAATTCCAAAGTAGAGCAAAATTGGAGAAAGACGGGAGACGGAAGTACTGACGCCATCTAGTAGTTGATGGGATATACGACACCAAGTTCGTCCTTGGGGGTTCGGTCGCCTTAACTTCAGAACTCCTACGCCTAAGTGCCAGGACTGTGGCCACGTCCTTGGTGTGCTATGTCGAGGAGTGGGCAATACTGGCCGCGCCTCTGGTTGAGACTACCTGCTTCCGCAAGGTACACATAAAATCGTCTCTACCCAAGCAAAACAATCCCGAAGCTTCGACGCCGCCAACAGAACTTTTCACCGCGTCTCGCTCACCCTACGCTGATCGCCCGGGTCCTGAGCGGGCGTGATATCGCCCAACAGATCCGTCGACGTCCGGACACACAGGGCCCGCAAGAGATCAACTTCATGCTCGCCTAGTTCCGTGTCCTTTCCAGAACATCTGAGCTCATCCCGCTCGCCGCCCTCCGCACCGCATGCAATCCAAGCTCGCCTGCCATCTAACCAGGTCGGCATGTTGATCGGCCCATCCCAGGTTCTCGTCCAATCGCCCGCGAAGAAGTTGATGGAGGTCAACGAACCCTCCGCGTAATGCCGAATGAATCTCGCAACGTGGAGGGCACTCGTTGCCGTGAGTAAGGGCTTCGCGAGTTGTTCCGCTGGGCCGCACGTATCCTCACACCGGATCGGATCGTAGGGACTCTGTTGACGAAGGCATTCGCTCGCGATCTCCAGGAATAGCGTGAGGTTTGTCACACCGGATGGGAGGCCTGACGAGAGAGCGCGGAGGTCCTCCCATGGCCATGTGTCGTTGCGGTTGAGGTCGATTGTCAGTGCTCGCAAGCTTGGTGCTAGGTTGCGGATATCTCGCAGTATCTCCTTCGGAAGCGCTGGCCTTTCGGACTCTAGGCTTTCTGGCGTTCGCCATTCCAGGTGGGTGAGTGAGCGTCCGTGATGTTCGAGTATGGGTCTGATGGACTGGTTTTGGCTGGCGTCAAGCCAAGAAAGGCTTTCTAGCGAATGCGGAGGTAGTGAAAGGGCAAAGTCTACTGTTGTGTTTCGTTCGAGTCTCAATGTGCGAAGGCTCGGTAGAGACAGAGGTAGTTTGCTTTCGACGAGTGTCTCGGGGGAACCGTCGTAGTCCAAGATGGAAAGATGTCGGATCTTGGAAAAGTCCATTGCGTCGAGCCATAGCTCGATGTTGCTGACCGATCTCTGCTCGTCTGAGAGTAATCTCCATTTCAACCATCTGAAGGCATCACCCGACCAGATCCAGGCACTGAGGTGAGTCCAAGTACTCGGAAGACGTAGGTAATCCCCATTCCTGTCGTAGAAATGATACTTCTCCAGAGATAGAGTGTCCAGTACGGGGGGATATCGTGATGTTCCGGCAGGATCGAGGGGAAGGCTCCAGCGATCGGGTTCTCCTACACAGCCGACCTCTCCCACACGCAGTTCAAGTGTTGTGATGTTGGGACAACGGCTGAGAGCGTCATGGACTCCGACTAGGGAGTCGTAGTCTGTGTTACTTGGGCTCTGGATGGACGGCGGCAAAGTGACTCTGAGTTCTGGGCCGGAGGGCCAAGTGATGGCATTTGCGGATGCGGCGATTCGGGCCCAGATGAGGAACGAGGTGAGAGTACGTATGAAAAATATAATGACTTTAATCAGAGTCTCGATGGCACTGCTGGCCCGGCCCAACTGTCCCTGTTGTGATCAAGCAGCGAAAATGCTTATCACGTCGGCTGATAACAATTGGAAGATGTGACCGGGGCCTGTTGGTTGGGACCCTGGTTCACTGTGCCTCACTCAACGTGCCCCCCGGCACTTTCCATGCTTTATTTTGGCTTGGCTAACGAAGCTAGTGATCACTTCTGTCAACACCATAATGTTTCTATATCACACGCTCACTACACGTTTGGACTCATCATTCAGAGGTCAGTTAAAAACGCTTCCCTTGAAGGTCTCTTCTACTCGGACGGATGGGAGCACTTACTATTCTCTTCGTTCCTCCATTTCCTGACTATACATCTCTCAGCTAGATACACAACTACCTAGCCCAGAGAGAATCACGCTTGAGTACGGCCATCCTTCGTTGTGTCCAACCGCCATGCTTGTGTCAGGCGTCATGTCTTAACAGTGTGACAACTGAGCTGTGCAGGATTGGCTGCGACAGCTTCCGTCATTCAAGCCTCTATATCGGGAAGCTGCAAGTCAGCCCAAGAATCCCCACTCCGCTCAGCCGCAATATTACAATCTCTTATCAGGCTGTACGGATAGTTGCCTCTCTTTGATCCTCTCTCCTCGCCGACCCCGCCTGACGATAGCTCTCTGCAAACTATCCGGTCTTCGAGGAAACTATGTCACTTCAAAAGGCAGTGGCAAGCGTCTTGTCTGTGACACAAGAGACGAGTCTTGCTCTCGCCAACCTACATTTCGACTTCTCGCTATTCAAAGTGGAAGCTCCTCAATCTTTCAAGGGCTTGGGGAATGAGCTCACTCTATCGAGGAAGAAGGCAGCAGAGGAGGGAACCCCGCACGTAACGGCTCGCAAGCTGGGGGCGCTCTTTCAAGAACTGCTACCTTCCACACCCGCACTCATACAGGCTTACGGTCAGAGAGTCACCCAAGTCGCTTCCCGTCGCGATGTAAACCCGAAGGCGGCAAGGGCCCATGGACTATTTGCAGACCATGTCGGCATCGACGGCACGAGTATCTGGGCTGCCGCGACTTCGGGGCCCGACGCGATCGCTGTCCATTTGTTGACCTGTTTGTTGGCTCGCATCTGGACAGCGCCTGAAGCTATTTCCATCTGGGTTGAATTAGTTGCAAACAGAAAGCGAGAACTCGAAAACTCTCAACAGACTGAAGCTCTTCACTCGCGATCTGTCGAGGCTTCGCGAATATCTGTTTCTCGGGACCAGCTCGCTGAGTGGGATGCCAGCGCCAGGGCCTGGCTTCGCGCTGCCGACGAAGCTATGACTGGGAAGCAGAGCCAACTCATGCTGATCCTGAACAACATCAACATTCCCGTCAATAAGAAGCCGTCTGTATATTTGAGTGTGATTGATGCCTGGAAATCGTCACTGCTCGCTGCCGATAAGCTGGTCCAAGGAATGCCTCAGTCCATCCAGGACGGCAGTGTCTTGCTAGGCCTTGCCTCTTGGCATATTTACCCTGACATGGTAGTTCTCGGGGGTGCGCATAAAGAGATACGGCAGAAGGATAACCTTGTCCCACCAGGAGGACTCCTAACTATTGGCCTAGAGTTCAAAGCTTCGGAGCAGGCAGGGGTTCACTGGTCCCTTCCTCTCTCCCATCTTCGCTACTATGGAAGGCCTGTCGTCACCGAAAGATCTCTAGAAGACCAAGGAAACCGTGTCAATGTCGACCAGCTCAATCTCGTTGCTCTTGGTTCCTTCACCAGGTCTTGGAAACTCTCCCCTTGCGACATAGCGAAGGGCATTGGTCACATCTGGGACTTGGTTGATAAGGACGCATCTGCATATTGTGCGCCTGGAACCGGACACTGGCTCGAGCTGTTTAGTAGGGCGACAGAACCCCTACTAGAGTTGGATAACTTGACGAAAAAGTCAGCCATGCAGCTGATGAAATATGGAGAACGACGAGTACCGAATTTCGTCTTTCCATACATGAAACATTACTTGCTCCCACCAATGTTTGGTCTTTTGGATCGTCGGAAATATTTTTCACTGCTCACCCTGAGCGGAAAGATCGAGGCCCTCAGGCACTTTGCAAGCCAACTCCAAAGAATCTCTGGAGCAACATTTGTAATCCGCTACAGGACAGAAGACCTCAAACCAGCTCTCTGGGAGTACACAACGGCCTTACCCGTGGCTCGACCACGAAACAAGAGAACAGCTGAGGGAGATATGCGCAATGCTTCGGGTCATATAAGATGGCTGCGGGACATGAAACTATCCAGGACCTCAGCTGTGGCTGAATGTGGCGAGGAAGCAATCAGCTTTGATAGTGATGGACTAGGCATTTTCGAGGAATTTGCGACATCCCATGCAACAGAGAGAGACCGGATTATGTGGCAGGAGTCCATCGATAACAGCTGCCTACTTCCCAGAGCCAAAGCCCAGGATTACGGCGACTGGACTTCAGACCCTTCCACTTACGTACAACAGGGGTTTTACCAACTAATCGGGGATCAATCTGCCACCTTATTCTGGTCCAGAGATCCTCTTGAGTCGAAATCCGCTACGGACCGTTACATCCCCCCTACGAGCATTGATCTGGAAGAACTACTGCTAGCCATCAATGGGCAACGTTTCAACAAGGGGAAGGTCATAGAGTACCTCCAAGACTTTCTGAATGCGCCCGAAAGATTTCAACTCAAGGACTCATTCCGTGCCTTAGCTACAATCGGAAAAGTTTACAAACTGCTACCGGATGCAACGATTGGTCTAGGAGTCACCTCCGTGTGTCTTTACGAGATGCCTTGGGCAGGCGACGAGGATGATGAGAAGCCTATTGATAAATTCTCTGCCTTCTCCATGGACTGGTCGGAGACCTTTTCATGCATCGTGCTGCTAGAGTCGGGCTCTCTGATAGTACCACCGGACGCTTGCGTGAACGTGATGGCAATCTCGGTCGGAGATTCTCTCTACGTTGCAGCGCCGCTACTGTGCGATCCCAGCGAAACACCGGAAGCGATCGAGGTCCGTAGGATCAGAGGAAACATCGGCACCGCTGGTATCGCAATGCTTATACCGCCTGCACCGATAGATCCCCCGGAGTATGACTGCCAACAATGGAACTTGATCAACCATGCTCCCTACAACGGGCGTCAGGAAAACTCATTCGAATCAACGTCCCTTCACTTGTCTTTCACGGGAATGACCTTGCCCATCGATACCAAGACACAGCGCTATAGAGACACCGAGCTGTATTACAAGGAATCTCGCGTCACAGTCCACGACCATGGCCGCGAGGTGGGAGACCTTGATATTATGGGGAGTTTACAGAGCCTGAGTCTAAGTCGTACCTCTGCATGCAGGCATGAGAAAGAAAGCAGGAATGATACCAACGAGACAGTCTTCGACAATGACAGTTTGGTGACGATAGACAACTGGTACGAGTATCTGGACCCGCCCGAGACTGCTGCAGTTGCTCGCTCAAGCGGAAACTGGCTTGGTAGGCTTGCTCTATCAGTCTTGGGGGTACAGCTGGGGTACCGCGTCATTGTCAGCGAAGGCGAATTTTGTTGGAGGTGTGTTGCAGATTGCTGGAGATATAGGCAGGTGAAGAAAGTAGTGGCTCAAGACTCTCGGCAAGAAAGCGAGGAGACTCCGCAGTGGTGGTTCGACAAACATCGAGTTGGGGAGGAGAGTTTTGAGATGGTTACTGACGCTGACAAATTACTTTCTTTTGACGCCGGGAGTAGCTTTGCTGAAGCGGAGTTTGAGGCTACGGTGCTGCCGGAGTTCTTGGACGACGAAGGCGTCAATACGCCCGACATTCTGTACCATGAATGGCAAAAGAGCCAGCCCCGAGATCCCAGGACTCGCGTGGAGGGTCACGGTGGAGAATTACCGATGAAACCGGTGCATGCGGACGTAAAGGAAGGCAGGGTCACTGATGCGGTGGATGTACAAAGTATTCTGATTGAGATGGCAGAGGGGAAAGTGATAATAATTTGTTAGCGAAGCCACTCAACTCTGATTTTGGGATACCCACTCTTTGCGTGCTTTGAACATGGGTCAATTCTAATAATTATTGAAGAGAGGATCTCGACCCTTCGGCCCTGTCTCCTTCGACATCGACGAGTATGATCTATCCGATAGTTCCCTTGCTTCTATAAGATTCCTCCCGCTTCCTCTTCCCCTCCGTCTTGGACGCCATGCATATTTCGCCCCTCGGCAGGTCGATGTCGATGATCCAAGGAAAGCGTTGTAATTCACCGTTAGCCTCGAGCGCGGCGTTGACAAACATGGTACTCTTTGGCTCCGACCAGCTACTATGGGCGCGAGTGTATCCTGCACTACAGCACCTTTGCCACCTGTGGCGCTCGAGTTTCCCTTCCCCTGTAATCTTGTCTTCCTCGGATTCGAACTGGGTGCCTCCGAGAGTTGTGAGATCATCAATTACCTCTGACTTGCCGTGATCAATATCACCAAAGTGTGAGGGTCTGTCAGAGATCTGAGGGCGCCAAGCTACGTTCTTTGCGCCCCAGCCGCCGTGTACGTGTCCGAAACAGTGTAAACGAGGTTGAGACTTTGCAACAGCAGCACAGAGATCCGAAAAGCCGATGCGCTTCTGGTCTGCAGAGATATCCATAATCCCACGAGGCGGGCCATGCGTGATGACGATATCTGTGTCTGTCTTGATATCGAAGACATGTCCCTCACTTTCATTGTATGAGAAACCCCAGCGTTCTGACGATGAGGATGATGGCGTATACGGGCTAGCGTACACCTTGAGCCTGGCGCCGTTAACCAGAGTTAACTCGTGAGTAGCCTCATCCAGGAGAATTATGCCGTCTTTTCCTGGCGTCAGTGAAGAGTTTCCTCGTCAGCCCGTACCCGCCGAATTCCCGCTCGACTAGATCTGCCTCGAGGGGGGAGCCGTAGATGCGGTTGGCTTGCTCAATCTTCGCTTTGAATGCCACCGTGTCGAGGGAGAAGTCGTGATTCCCTGCGATGACGAGCGTGCGTGACGCCTTGAAGGCTTTGAGCATGGTGAGGGTTTGGCGGTATTCGTCCATTTTTGAGTGGTGTGTTAGGTCGCCGCAGTGGATGAGGACGTCTACTGGTGCGAATGGCATGATTTCGGGTGGGAAAGTATGGCCGTGTGTGTCTGAGATGATGAGGAATCTGGTTTGGGTTGTGGAAGACATGGTAGTGTTGTGTAGTTGGATGTAGGGTGTTGGAAGTTGATGGTCTCTGGGTTGACGGTTGAAGGCGTCCAGTGTGTGATGAGGTGAACATGTATCTTGTCTACGATCCAAATCATCTGGGGAATTAGATACTTATTTATGCGTAAAGACAAGATTCTGGAAAGAACCTCTTCGATATCATTTTGGATTCCCTTGGTTCCCCCACATATAGAGGTCCCTTGATAGTTATCAAGTGATTCAACGGTAGTTGTCAGGTGGCGGCAGCAAACTTGGAGGAGGCGAAAGAAACCGGAAAACATCGAATTACCACGTTCCATGGGAGTTTTTGTTCATACAATATTAAGATGAGGGCTTGGGGTTGTCTGGAGAGCTTGTATTGCAGGTGCAGTCGCCGTCGTCGCAGCTCTGCCCGTCTTTGCCCTTGTCCTTTAGCGCCAGCGCCCTCTTCATATTCGACACGCCATGTCTCGGGGGCGTCAGCAGTGGGAACAGATGTCGATGCCGGCGAAAACACCAAATATTTAGAAAAACTCCTCTGTCATCGCGGCGGAATTTGACTGAGTTAGTGAACGGAAGTTTTCGAGACCCAGTCCATACTTCCTCGTTGTACCGATGAATATGAGAGCTGGCACGAGATAACTCGATTGAATGTTATACGTCTCCCTGGCGAGGTCTGCAACTATACCGGTCCTTCCGTATGAAGTTCGCAGTGAAGAGTTTGAAATTCAAGTGGTCCTGCAGATGGCTTTTACGCCAGTGATATCGAGATTCTGGCCATGGAACTGGGAAGCGGCCAAGGGACTAAGAACATAATTACCCTTACCGAATATCAATACTAAGTTCACCTAATAAGCAACATCTATGCTTTTTAGTTAATCTATTCTTTAATAACTTTAAGATTAGAAATTCTTTTTGCTGTTGACCTTATGAAGCAATCGTTTGAAAGAGTGCGCTCGATACAGCCCCGGCCAAGGTGGTCCAGGTGAAGGAGGGTTCGAAAGTCCGCAAGGAATTCAGTCTGATCGCTCCGGACCACTCCAACCGGCAGCGAATGTCGGCTCCGGAGTGGGGGTCATTGGTGGAGAACCAGTCGGACATTCTCAGCCGGGCAGGTACGAAGCACGCGCACGCGCTCTACCCTCCGGCGACAGGTGAAGCAGGGAGACACCAACCCTTTGCACCCTTCTCATTGAAAAGATAGCATCACGTGAAAATCAGTCACCTAGTCACTAAGAAAGTCCCCTTGCTGCCCCGACGCAAGAATGAGATACCCGAAATCGCCAAGCAAAGCCAAGCCGTCCCTCGCCCATCATCCCTCACTCCCATCACGAGAACCAATCAAGCATACCACGCGCGCGGCCCAAAAGTCCCCGTACCTCTCTGTCTCCCTCAATCCCTCTACCTACCATACTCTACCCTCTACCTACCCTGGAAGCAAATAGGCAGCCAAGCAATGCAAGAAAAACGGCTTACGACCCTACGGAAAGGAGTCCCAACCAGTAACCACGCGCGGCATGTAACACCCCTTGTTCGTCCGATATCATCCCAGTCGGAGCGTTTTACAATAGGCGTCTCGAAACCCAACAAGGCACGCCCTCCCCAAGCGTCGTCATCTTTACACCAGGTCCGGTGCGTCCGAGCGCTTCCCTCCCCTAGTGCTCAGTCCAAACGGTGGCGAAGGAACTCGAGGAAGGGGATCCCATCCCGTGAAAGGCTCGAGCTTGGCACGTCTCACCTCATCTCGGAGTTCTTCCCTCACATATGCACATACATACACACCACTGAACAACAAGATGCGGCTGAAGGAAACCAAGTTGACTTTTGCAAGAGCCTTGTGCCCTGCTGCATCAAGAACTGTCTAAGTATACTGATGATGGCATCGCTAGGTACAATGTAAATGTCGGTAGTAGTAAATAGTATATCCACGAGGGTTGCGGGGATGACGCCCAAGATTATCATCATCCACCGATGCACTTCCTCACTGTCGCCCTCCAAATTCTCCTCCTCTCCGACGGCATGCCTGTGATGCCGCCAACCGTGTCGCCAATACCTGGCATCTTCCTGGTCCCGTGGCGTCCGGCGCAACTGCAACATGCAACCCCGTGGATCAGACTCCATAGCTGCTACATCTGATAAATGTTGGCATAGATAGAGTGGTACAGGCAAGTAACGACGCTGATATTGTTGACAAATAATATGGTGGAAGAGGAAAACGAAACGAATTGTTGCCTTTTTTTCTTCGAACTTGGCTTAGAAGTTCTCCTTGCCCCACACGAATGAAAAGCTGCAGTGATATTAGCGCTGGCCTACGTCGTTAGGCTTAGGATGGTAACTTACCCAGGTTCACTGTACTTGTTGCAGAAAATGTGCAGTGTGCTACCCAAACCCTTGGGACCGCAGAAGAATACACCGGCCTCGGCGGGCGAGTGCAACTTGCGGATACCTCTGAAAATCATGTCCCAGTTGGGTCTACCGAAGTTGGTCGGCGAGCGCAGACCGGTAATGGTATCCTTGTCGGCGTTGGCATCGTTAATCATGATGTTTGTCGCGTCATCCGCCTTGATCTTGGCCGTCAGGTAAGTGTGGATCTCGATGCGGTTATCGACATCCTGGGCTTCAATGGCGAGAAGAAGGGAGCGGAACCACTCGAAAGAGCCAAAGTCTCTGCAAATCCAGAAGAAGTAAACCTTGCTCAGGCGAGTCTTCTGTTGAGGGTAGTTCATGCGGTACCAAATGGACTTGAGAATGGAAGCGAAGGGCGTAACACCGATACCGGCACCGCAAAGAACCGAGATCTCATACTTGAAAACGTCCTCAGAGGCCGAACCAAAGGGTCCATCAATGTAGACGCGGGGCAAGACACGGCGGAGGGCGGGGTCGACTTCGCTGGAATCACTGTTGACACCGACAACCTTGCTGGCATCGTCCTTCTTCTTGTCCCACTCGCAGCCGAGAGCCATCGATACGGCGCGAGTGAAGTCGCCGACAACACGCATGTGGATGGAGATGTAGTCTTCCTCGGGGGCGCTGGTCAAGGTGAAAGGGTGGTACTGCCACAGAGAGACAGCAGGGCAGCAGAAGAAAATGTACTGTCCAGCTCTGGTCTTGGTGTGCTCCTTCTTGATCTGGATCTCGCAAACATTGCTGGGGTGCTGGATGACCTTGGAGACGTACGTCTTGTGGCGTCCACGAACCTCACGAGCGACACGCTCAGCCAGGTAGACGAAACCGCCGTACATCCAGTACTGCCAAAATACACCAATGGCAGAAGTGCCAATGCTGGTGCAGAATGGAGCAAAGTCGGGCTGAATCATGCAGAAGGCACCGTGGATGGACCAGAAGAAGAAGAATACGATGAACATGTGGTGCGTGTACCAGAAACGCTCGTAGTTGGCACGGCGGGGCTTCTCGACGGAGGTAAAGACCATACCCATCAGCGCGATCAGCATGACATAGCCAGTCCAGCCGGGTCCGGAGACAAAGTTGGCCAGCAGCCAGCCGTAGATTCCGAGGTTGTTCTTGGCGGCGATCTGTGCGAAGTTGTTCCAGTGAGCAATGGTGTGGACCCACGAGAAGAAGACAATGGACCAGGCGGTGGTAATGTGGAAGGTGATGTTCTTGTCGAACTGAATGATTCCATTGAGCGGAGTCTGGCGGGCCAGAGAGATGAGCGTGCGGCAGACGGGGAAGAGGACCAAAGCAACGTCGACGTGAAGCACCAGCGCAGCCGAACGTGCAATGATAAATGTCGGGCCAAATGTGTCTCTTGCTATTTGCAAGTTGTCCTTGAGGGCAAAATTGACCGAGGCAAACGCGAAGACGAGACCGTGAAGAACGAGGAACACAAATACGAATCTGTTTGCAGTTAGAACCTGTTGACTGTGAACAGAAATGGACGTGGGTAGACGTACACTCTTCGGTATCCCTCGTTAATCATCCAACGATCGAAGCGCTCCCGCATCGTCAAATCCTTTTGCTTCTCCTGCGTCATCTCTCCGGAGAGAAGCATGCGGGTAAGAGGTGTCCATCTTGATCGTTCCGAGGGCTTCTCGGAGCCTGCGTAGTAGTAATCCATGACTGGCGATTCGGTCTGGCTGTCGCTAGCCAGGGATTCTTTCGACAGTCCTTCTCTTGCTGAGTTCCTTCCGATCCGAAATATCCCAGTAGCGGGTTGGTCTTCTTCTCGACTCTTTCTCGGATTTCAATTAAACGTCCCCGTCGATTCTTTTCCTTCCCTAATCGTAGTAATTTCTATCGTCGTGGTGGTGGCGGTGTGCGAATGGTCGCGGGTATAATCGAAGGTTGGGGATTGGTTCAGAGCCTGCTGAATGGGCGCAGAAGATAATGCATCTAAATGAAAGTAGGGGAAGAGAAGAGTCGATCCAAGAAGCACGCGCGAACCCAGAAAAAAGAGCGGAAATTCGAGCCTGCGATCCGTTGGTCACTGGGTCAGCGAAACTGACGGCTTCACGCGCGAGGCGGTAGAACGATGGAAGGTGGGAGAGGGCACGGAGCTGGAATGTAAATGACAGAAGGTGGCGGGAGGAAGCAGAAAAGAAGAAGAGGCGGCCGAGGGGCTTATGGCGCACAACAGTTTTGGAGACGCAGAAGAGAGTGTCCGGGAGAGTATTGCGGCTTCTGCTGCTCTACTACTTTTCTGCTGGCGGAAGAGGAGGAAGAGGGATGGGCGGCAGGGGGAGAATAGGAAACATAAGGTGATTTTGTGTCGATGATACAAGCCACGCTGCTTGGTTCGAACTTCGCACACTTACCTGCACACAATGCCTGCACTCGGCGGCTGGTTGGAATTCTTGGTATTCGCGGGCGCGGATTGAGAGGATTGGCGATATTACTTGTCCCTACTTGCAGTAGCGGAAAGGGGTGTGAGAGATGGACGCTAGAAGAAGGGGGAAAAGGAAGTCAAAAGTGCAGCGTCCGGGAGGTGGGCGATCACAGGATGAAGAGGAGTGAGAGCGAAGTCTCGGGTGTGAAGTGTGAGAGGTGTGTGAGGTGGATGCGTTCTGGTTCAGGGCAGGGAGGGGAGGGTGGCAGGGGTGCTTCAGGACAAGGGGGGGTAGGGATACGGGGGGGGTTCGTGTGGTGGGCAGGGGGAGGAGGGCCTCGCAGGTCTCGAACGGTGAGTGAGCATCCGCTGGACACGTTTTCAGGTAGCAAAAGACGCGGCAACAGATATTGGTCTTCGATTTAATGATACACAAGCAATGTTCATAATAATACTCAGAATGATGTAGGAAGTACCAAGCTGTCAAAGACAGCTGCATGTTCAGGTACGGAGACAGGTAACAAGGCCAAGGAAGCTGGTGCAGGTACACTTCTTGTCGTCGGTCTCAGTGACAAGCCGAGATGGTGCGAGAGCCTGCGACATTATGCCTACGGTGGCTCGAGAGACAGGGTATCGATGAGTATTGGTTATCGCAGGGCCTCCCGTATGAAGGCAAGGTTTCCAGGGTTTGGGGAGGACAACCACATGGGTAAATGGGTGTGTGTATTCAAGAACGATGGTGTGCGTGATGAGACCACAGACGATGACTGGTTTAAGAAATAGCATCAACGAAAACAACAAGCAGATAAGAAGACACGAGGAACAACTGGGAGAGGGGTTTACGATGCAACTCGGGAGTGAGAGGTGAGACTGAGACTGAAATTCCTGAACATGAGGTGAGTATGAGAGTGAGAGAGAACGGTAGAGAGTGAGAGAGAGAACAGACCATCCGCACAGAGCAGTGATGGCGCAGAAATGCAGCTGGCGCAAACGCGTTGCAGATACGGCACGGCAAGGCAGCCAGTCGTCACTCGGCCGGCGCGGACGGCGGACGGACGCTTCTCTCGCGTGCCACTGCTACATTTACTCAGATCGAGGATTCGGCTCACTCACTCGAGATGGGGGACTGGAGTTGAATACCTAGAAGAAGAAGAAAACGTCTGAGCGTGGTCCCAGGGCAGGGATGCCAAGCTGCTAGAGCCTCAGGGGGCCAGGCCACATTACGCTTACTTGGGCGGGTCGGGAGATGTCCTCGGCCAATCATCGGCTACTGATCAATGCAGGTACAATGTTCTTGCCGCGCTGCTTCGGGACGGTGCATTTCTGCATCTGCGCTTGCCTTTCGTGCCTTTCGTGCCTCTCTCTTTCCCTCCCATCTCTGTACCGGTATTCGTAAGCATGCAAGTACTAGAAGTACAAGGTTCAAGTCCGTCGTCGAGGGCAAGACTCACCGGACGATCTTGTCAAGTTGGGAACAACATCACGACATTGCTTCAGGTTAACCAAGGCCGGCAGGCGCCAGCCAAGTACTTTCATAGCACGAATACACAGCAGGTGGCCAGGTCGTGGGGAGATTCTTTGCTTCCATGGGCCCAATCGAAAACGATGACCCCGCCACGGGAACAAAGCCCAATGGCCCATCCGTCTCGCCGACTCTGCCTGTCTTCCGAGTCTTGGCTTTTCTGTCTATCCCTTTTTTTCCCTTTACGGATACACTGATAGGTACTCAGCTTCTGCCCGTTGAACGTGGCTCGCCAACATAGAATCCCGTACTCCGTATTCCGTACATATCATTCCATCCATACCCCCAAAAGTCATGATCCTGGCCTCGACTCGCACTTCCTGGCTGACGCCGCCCTCCTTTTGTGGGCCTCGTTCCCGATCCTGGGACACAAGGCCGTTGGGACGGGCTGGACGGCATCGCGCACCCACTAGGTTTCCTTACCTTAATATCGAAAGAAGCCTACCTTAATCGGACAGCCACAGTCTGGGATCACTGTCCTCACCCGCCAATCAAATCTACCGTGCTCGACTCCCGGAATCCACTCGCATCCAGCTCAGCTCCGTCGGACGCTGGCCGTATCAAGAATTTCGGCCGACAACGAGCCGCCGACGACGGTGTTGACCGTATCCGTACAGCTAATTAATCGTCAAGAAGCCAAGCCTTTTGGACATCTGCAGTCCATATTGCCATCACGGAGCATGCCGAAATAATCCACACTTACCGACGGATACGGATAACTCGCTTCATCGCACAGCAGTATGCCCCTGGGCCTGGAGATGGTCATCCCACCGGAAGTAAGATACGTCAAATCCTCTCCAATACAAGAACATGTTGTCGATACTCAATTTGCCATAGGGCAATGCAGGAAATCTCATCAGCCCCTTCCGCCTGACCACGGTCGCCTACGCCTCGTTGCTGTTTGGGCCATGTTTGGAACAAGGCTGGTCTCCCGCATCACATGTGGGTAATGAGGCCATAATCCCCCGCGGCCTACAAACTTCCAAACCGCCCAGTTGCACATCGATACGCCCCCAGCAAACAAGTACGGAGTACCACACTACGTCTTGACGAAAGCCAGGCGCAATCGGTGGCCGGTTCGTCGCCCATTCCTCGTCAGTCGTCACCGCAGTGGCTCCCAAACAAGTCAAGGGCGAGCTTCAGAAGCGATACGTACCCTTGGCGGGGGTCAAATTTCTACCCGTCTGATTGGATCAATGGTCGTTTCGGAGATGCAGAAGAGGGGCGTGCGTCTCAATTCGTTGCCTAAGCCCGTGTCACAGCTTGTTTCGCCAGGGATGCTTTGACACAATTCTGATTTCACAACTTTTCTCTCAACCCAAGTCCCGACTCTCGACTGCCTGTTTACTGATTGTGGCGCTTCATCGCTGCTACGGTACGGTACCTTACGCATACTGAGTACGCTCTTTGGGCCTTTCACTATCTTGGCCTTCGGAAGACTGTTAGTCATCTGAGCATGAGTATACGGCATTGCTTAACACCCTTCGGCTCCTTACTAAGCGGCGGAACCGACTTGGCTCCCCGTCGGAAGCACTTGTCGAGACTTGCGATAACATCTTTGGTCATTGTCTTCCTCAAGTCTTCCTAGCCAATACCTCATCTATTCAGTCTCACAAATCACATGGCTTCAAACACACACTCCCCCCTTTTCACATTTCACTCCCCCTTCTTACCGCCCTCCCGTCTCTGTTCACAGACGCCGGAATATTCTTAGCACTTTCATTGGCTAGGATCCCTCGACTCGCCCTGCCCTGTATCACATTTCAGAGAGGCACCGGCTGCACATTCGCCATCTGTCAATACGCGGCTGATTGCCAAACCTCTGGCTCGCCTCCCGCCGCACATCTCGTCCCGTCACCACGCAGATTGATCCCCTCGAATCACGCCTTGTCAAGCTGTCAATCTTCCGTCTCTCTGAGAGCTTCCGCTTTCAAATTGTTGCGCACTCTGAACCTGCAAGTCATGGTCAACTCAGCGGCTGAACATCCCCACAATTCAAACTATGTCTCTATCAGCCTCATTCCATCTATCTGATACAGATTCGTCAAATGTGTCTCTTCCAAGTTCCAAGTCTTCGGAAATATTCTTAATCACATCCCGCATTCTTCAGCCTGTCAACATTTTACCTTATTTGCTCGACAAGCAAGACCACCTGTTCACCACGGTCCAGAAACTCCTTCATGGGTCGACTAGTCTCCTCGAATTGCAAACGACACAGGCCCCTGTCTCTTGAACAGACTCCATTCCCACCTTTACAAAACACGCGATAATCGCTCGACCTCTGCCGGACACACCTCGAGTCGACCTACACGGCACAGCTATCCGAAGGCTCGGAACGCTGCTCTCTCCTTTGAGCGCTTCTCGGACGCAAGGCCCGTTTTCTCCCGTCCCTCTAAGCTGGAGACGATTGTTCCCGAACGATGGCCGTCTGGTACTCCGTACACCACCAGCACCCGAGCCCTCGGCCTCAAATCATCAAGTTTCAAACAATACCAGCCTTACCTCCTCCAAAACGTCTTTCCCCTTCTGCTCCCCTTCTGCGTGTCGAGATCCGAGTAGAGCACCTACGCTTGAACGGGAGACGCAGGGCACAGGCTCCCGGTTTCCTCGCCTCTACCTACCCGGCGGCCCTCTCGCATCTACCAGCCATTCTGAGTAATCTCACCTTTCCACTCTAGAAATGAAACCACGTGCCCCTTAGTACGTTTACCAGCACCGTTACCGCTTTCTGGGTAATCGATTCGCTCGATTCATGAACACCTTTTCTGGCCCTGCAAGGACGGCCTCTCCATCGCCACAACACGTCCATCTCATCTTCTTCCAGCGCCCGGCTACGTAAAGGTAAACAATTCTCTTTCCATCCTCGGCTAAGAAGGACCACCACCACTTCCACATTGGGCCTCATACGTTTCGTTTGGACTGATGTTGTGCATGTTTTCTGGCCCTACAAAGTACACTTGAAGATCCAAGCAACGGCGAGTCCGCAGGGCACTACTTGCGGGCAGAAGCTGGTCCTAGTTTATAGTCCTCTTGCAACATCGTGTATGTGATGCATATGGCAATGTTCCAAACGCGCCCGTTGAATCCACGATGCTTGTTCTAACCAGCGTTACCAATGAAGGATCTGAGCGTCATATCTCAGCGTTGGATGGAAGCTGTGGCCGTGAAGTGGTATGCCTCATGCCGGTCAACTAGGACGGGAGATTTGCCTTGAAGAGGACGATCATCATCCCTTGGTAAACCACTCTGATTACTATTCGCACTACCATGCTTTTGTTTAAGAACCCTCCGTCCAGCAAAGGCATTCTATTATCTACTTGGATCGTAGCGGAGGAGACAAGGTCGGAGGGTGTCTAACCCTGCGTGTTGCGGACAAGGCAAGCTGGAAGATAGTACCCAGTCTCCGTCACCTTCCTAGACATTTTGTCAACGTATTCTCTGCGCCTTTTCAGTCCTTCCTCTCCTTGCGAATCCTTAGCTATGGATGGCGTTCGCTCTGGACCAAGGCAGAATCTCAGACTACATTCCACCTCGAGTGAACATGCTGTCTGTCATTCCCGTAAACTTCAAATATCCCTCATCTCAGATTTCATATCAAATAGCCACACATCCGTCTGTCCCACCCAGCACGAGAATAGCTAAACAAGTAAAGAATCGTTCTCACATCCCCTCTGTGACACAATGCAGGTAAAGTGACAGAGTTTCTGGTGATTAATTATCGAATCTCAAGATTTCAACGGGTTCCTGCCAATCCCGGTAATCTTAAATCGATTCATGATTCGCTTGAGGATATACCACAGGATTGCTTTTTCCCCAAGGCATCCTGCCGTAGCTCGAGTCAACAGTATCACTAAACGCTAAAAACAATAGCAAACCTCGCCCTCACGTATCATATCAAGCCTCTCCCTCCCATCTATCGCGCCATAGATAAACACAGATACCCACAGGGAACATCTACCCGATTCACACCTCCCCTAACCCATCACCATGATTCTCGGATCCCCGGGTCGCCGGAGCCGGCGTCCCAGATCACTGGGCCAAGGTCGGTCTAACCCGGCACACCTAGAGGTAATGCCCTTACAACGGAAGACACGTTCCGCTCTGTTCGAGATGAGGAAAAATCTGTGTCAAGTAGAACCCGCGTTGGACGGACCTTTAAACACGGCATTCGGCAGCCGGTTGCCGCCGTCTGGAATAAGCCTATGGTGTTTACATTGACATCGCGCCCCTATCGTCGATCACTTGCTCTGGAGGGAGCCTGTGGAAGCTCCCCGTATGTTAAATCCTGGGCAACAGCATCAACTCTGGCCCAAGGTTCAAGAAGACCGGCCCTCAGAAATGACACTGTTTTTCACTGTTCAAGCGTTGAGGATATTTGGCAACCTTCACTGGCTTTGAGGAACACCAAGCCTGGGACACGAGCAAACAATATCAAAGTTATCACGGAAATAATGTGGTACGATGGCTACCGGTCGTCTCTTCTGTGGTGCCGACCAGAACGTACGCATCAATGCAGCGTCAATGCAATAGAACCGTGAAGCCTTGCCGTATGAAAACCCGGAAGTGGTACCTGTGCTGCTAACTGTCTGATCGGTCCGTCTTCTATTCACACTGCCCGCGTAACCTCTTCTCGAGAATGCCAATCCGCCGTCAAGTGTTTTGTTTTGACGGCCGAACAGCCTTCTGTGTGCTGGTGAAACGACAGAGATCCCAAACCGCAACGCAGAGCAATGACCTTGACCTAAGCGTACGCCAGAGCTGTCGAAGAGAGAGAGGAAAGCCGTCGCCTGTCATACTCGTTCAACCATCATGCGTCAAGCCCCGTCTAAATAGCGTACTTGCGAGTCCACTCGCGAGCAGTGGCCTCGTATCTGGCGCGGTCCGTCTTGTAGACGTGTGCAATCTCGGGCACCAGAGGGTCGTCGGGGTTGGGGTCCGTCAGCATTGAGCAGATGGACAGCAGGACTGTCACGTGTTAGCGTTGTGTCTATAACACAGCCTTGAGACAAGTTATGAGATGAGGTACCCTTGGAAATGGTCAACGCCGGACTCCACTGGTCACGCAGAATATCTAAGCAGATGCTGCCGTTGGAGTTGATGTTGGGGTGGTAGATGCGAGTGGTGAAGTTGACTTTGGGAGGCTTGAAGGGGTAGTCGGTAGGGAAGTGGATGGCGAGGAAGAAGACACCGCCAGAGTAGGGAGAGTCGCCCTGATTAGAGATGTTAGCAACATGTTTATGTCTCGTTTATTGTTTTCAGCTGGGAAGCTGGCCGAGCCCCGGGTACTGGAGCCAGGCCCAACCAACAAAGCACTCGAGAGGGGAAATAAACTTACGGGTCCCATAATCGTCGCTTGCCAGTGGAACTATGAGGAAACCAGTCAACAAATGTCTACGTGTCCATCGTTGGAACTGTGAAGTCGTGATCTCGTGCTCGGCTGAGTCATGATTCAAGGCATCACCACAGCGGGCGCTTATCGGGAAAGATATAGTCGACATACCAGATCTTCGCCGACGGGGCCGGCAGAGCAGGAAGAGGGCGGGTCACTGTCAAAGAAAAGAAGTCAGCATTGTGCATCTCTTGGATCGCACTCGTCGGCTCGATGCCGCCATCGCCGTCAACATCAGTGGCCCGACAGAGCGGAAAAGTTGCAGCAGTCCTTGTTGAAGAAGACCCCGCTCACGATGGCCCCACCTGACGTCTCGGGCTGCGACAAAAAGGCTGCGAGTTTAAATGAGGGAAAGGGTGTAGGCAACATACCGGCCGAGATCAGTGAGCTCCTTGTTAATGCGCTTAAGAGCCATTTTGAGTGTGGTTTGTGGCTGAGGGTATCTAGAAGATGGTCGATCGCCGAAGCGCAAATGCAGTGTTCTGTTGTTGTGAGGGGCAAAAGTCAGCGAAAGCGGTCGGCGGTGGTGGGCTTTTTTGGATGCGGGATGCGGGCAGACGTGGGTGGAGGGGTGGTGGGCTGCACTGCTGGTTGTCTGTCGTTGGCGTCGGCTGCGAGAGCGAAACGGCAAAGGGATGCGTCGTAGATGCACGAGAATGCGAAAGAAAACAAGGTCGTGTCGGTATGGCTCTCGATATATATTGTATGTCGGAGATGAAGAGGATGCTCGATGTGGCCGACGTCGATGCAGCAGCAGGCAGCGTGGGAAGCGTGGATGTGACGGTCTTGGGTGCAAATCATGTGCTGGTGTGGGGAGGAGCGTACAGTACCTGAACGAGGAAGAATTTATCCCCGAAGAAGATGCTCCCG
The DNA here is from genome assembly GCA_001563125.1 of Colletotrichum salicis. Taxonomy (NCBI): domain Eukaryota; kingdom Fungi; phylum Ascomycota; class Sordariomycetes; order Glomerellales; family Glomerellaceae; genus Colletotrichum; species Colletotrichum salicis. The sequence continues at coordinate 77,975 of JFFI01002158.1, forward strand.
AAAAGAAAAGAGCCCGATCGTGTTTATGAGGTCGTTCGATATATCGCCCGTGAAGGATATTACGCGGTGTTCGTGGAAGAATCGATTCGCTTCGTGGCAGTCCCGTTACAGATTGATGCCGAGATTGAGATGGGGTGGAGGGAAAGGAAGGAGAGAAAGGAAGTCAGTGGTCGGGCCTGGCGAAAAATGACGGGAAGGGGTGAGTCGTGGGTAGGCAGGAGCCACTTTGGAGGGGAAAGGCAGGAAGTGGGAAGGAGGGGGGGAAGGAGAGCGCCAAACCTAAGGCTTAAAGGCACTGAGGCTGCCCAGCGTCAACTCAGTGGAGGTTCAAGTTATTGTGGCTTCAATTCCCGTCCCGTCAGGTTCGCCCCGGGCTGGCACCATCCACTTCCATCATTCACTGACACGGCCAGTAGCCGCCGGTACCTCTCCTCCAAGTTTTCTTTCAGAGGTACTCCTCGTGGTTTACTGGGCCAGATCCCTGGATGCCCTGTTGCCTTCCATGGATTCCATTCGATTTGTGAGCGTCAAGAGAAGCAGGAGCCAGGCGCAGCAGATGGACAAGTGGCTGGTGACTAATGATTTATGATTGGTGATTGGTCATTACCAGGTACCTACCTCCCGTCTGTCCACCGTGGGTTTGTCGAAGTACTGTTTCCAGAGTCGACAAACCGATGACACCCATCAAAGTCCTGGGTGTTCGCCTTATTCAATGACTATGTGCCATTCACTCTAATTCATCAGCCTCAGGTACCGGGCGACAGGTTTCATACAAACCAAACGAATAGTGGTTCTGTCGCCCCCTTCCTTCCAATTGTGAAGGACGGTTGGAGGCACCAAAAGGGTGAGCACGGTGAGGTACCCTGTGCACCGCCACACTCCCACCAACACTACCTTAACTGATGACAATTGCTGACTGGTGGCGGTTTTGATAGTGCCGCCTGGTGACTCAGTAAATGCCTCAGCCTCACTATCTTTCAACCCGGGCGAAGTGGTTCCCTGGTCAAGCAGCCCAAACCTCAAAGTAGCGTCTGCATCTAGACGACCGGACCGGCTGCCCATGTGGTATTATCGGTAGCTACCTGGATGGCAAAAGAAAAGACATCTCATGCATCTCACCCAACTAGGTCTGGCCGTCGTTGCCGACCAGCCAACAACGACGCAGGAGTTCTCGAGAAAGCACCCCAGATTCCGGAATCAGCTCATCCTCTTGGGATACGCTGCACCTGAAACCTCGTACAGCATGCGTTGTTCTTGCTCAACTTTCACCATGTTTCTTCGCGGCGGTCACTTTCCATCAACACCAATTCCTCACATCACATCACTGCACTCTGCACTCTGTATTTTGCATCTGCCATCCCATGGCTGCCCGCCAGCTATCCCGCGAATGACGTCCGGCTCTTACGTGTCGCCTGAATCCGGTACCTGACTTGGGCACCTAGTGGTGCCCAAAAAGACAAGTACCTTTCAAGCATCTCATCCCGGGTCTGAACTCTGCCGGCTACTGCCGAACAAAGGGCCAAGGCATCGCCCTGGCATGTTTCAACCTTTCAACCCCAATCCGCACCCAGCCTGTTCCTATTCTTGTCCTCGACCCCCCTGCTCCGGCTTTTTCCTTTCCCTAGCAACAGCTCAGGACTCAGGCAGGTCTCGCGATCATCAGTTCCCACGCTCCAGGATGTGGCTGTGCACAGCACCAACTACCCTCCCGAAATGCTTCATTGCAGCCGACAATCCGGGGATCTGTATCTAGCACTCAAAAACTACACCATTCGGAACCAATTCCGGGTTCTGTCTAGCACGGAGGTAACACCTCGACCGCATTCCATCTAAAACAGCTTCGCTTCATTACGGAGAGAGAGCCCGCAACGACGTCATTCGCCGACACTGAGTCTTATGTAATCATCATCTTCAACCGTTCAGCCAATCAGATACCACCCTCATTGTGCCTCGGATGCTGCTCGGGACAGCTACTGGCGGGGAAGACGCCCCGTGCCCGGCTTCGAGACCATGTTCCCGCCATGATGGCGATACGATTCCTCCCCAACCCACCGTGAGAAAGTGTCAATTGACCAGTAGTAGCCAGTATGTATCACAACGCCTTGAGAACATGCGCGACACGATGCGTCGCAAAGCGCACCTTGCCCGCCGCGAGGACCTTCGCTTCCGCCTCTGATGGCCCGGTCTTCAACTGGGAGGATCCCTTGAACGCAAAGAACCTCTTGACTGAAGAGGAAGTCGCCATTTCTGAGACTGCTGAGCGCTACTGCCAGGAGCGCATGCTGCCGCGTGTCCTCCGTATGTTTGCCCTTCCGGCTACTACCATGGCTTACACTAACCGCTCTCTATAGAGGCCTACCGCGACGAGCAATACGATCAGAAGATCCTCGAGGAGATGGGCGAGCTGGGGCTCCTCGGAGCAACAATCGAGGGCTATGGGTGCGCCGGTGTGTCTACCGTTGCTGGAGGACTCATCACAAAGGCCGTCGAGAGAGTCGATAGCGGCTACCGCTCTGGCATGTCCGTCCAGTCGTCGCTAGTCATGGGCGGTATCGCCGAGTTCGGTACGGAGGAGCAAAAGGAGAGGTTTCTGCCAAAGATGGCTACGGGAAAGATGCTCGGCGCGTTTGGTCTGACAGAGCCCAACCACGGCAGCGACCCCGGGTCCATGGAGACGACGGCCAAGCCTCATCCGACCAAGGAAGGCTACTACTCTCTTTCTGGTGCCAAGACGTGGATCACAAACTCGCCCATTGCCGACGTGTTGATGATCTGGGCAAAGTTGCAAGAGACGGAAAAGATCAGAGGGTTCCTGGTTGAACGCTCTCAGTGCCCGCCCGGCACCCTCGAGACTCCGCCCATCAAGAACAAGAACGGCTTGCGAGCCTCCATCACGGGCATGATCCAACTCGACGACGTCCCCGTTCCCAAGGAAAACATGTTTCCTTCGGTTGAAGGACTCCGAGGCCCCTTCTCGTGTCTCAACAGCGCGAGATACGGTATTTCCATGGGCGTCATCGGCGCCCTCGAGGACTGCATCGCTCGCGCCAGGACGTACTCGCTCGAGCGGAAGCAGTTTAAGGGTAACCCAATTGCCAAGTACCAACTCGTCCAGAAGAAGCTAGCCGACGCTGCGACAGATGCGGCATACGGCACCGTCGCCGCGATCCAGGTTGGCAGACTCAAAGACGAGGGCAAGGCGACGCCTGAAATGATCAGCATGGTCAAGCGCCAGAACTGCGATCGGGCGTTGCAGAATGCGCGCGTGCTGCAGGAGATCTTTGGTGGTAATGCTGTCAGTGATGAGTACGGTATCGGACGTCACGTCGCCAACCTCTTCGTGACGCAGACGTACGAGGGACAAAGTGATATTCACAGTAAGTTGCTCTCGTGGCCCAACACTGGACATTGGTTACTAATCCAAGCAATAGGTCTCATTCTGGGCCGTGCCATCACTGGTATCCAAGCATTCGTGTAATAATGTGAGATGTGAAAATGTGGTCTTGTATATTACCATGACGCCGGGGATCGGGTACGGTGGATCAAAACATACAAACCTTGAATGAAGCCTGCGAAATTTACCTTTCTTTTTCCTCCTATCCATGCCATATCGCCCTTGGTCACGATGCGAAGCATCGCAAGTGGTGTAAATCATGCCGATGACCTGCCATTGATACTCATCGAGGTATAATGAGGTATTGCTATTGCAAGAAATTCCAACGCCGACGCCAATCTCGACAGAAAGTTTCACCTAGAGCAGAGCCTGTCTGGTGAATCGCATGTTTCCTCATCTTGCCAATGCGCTAAAGTCCTGTTGAATTGGTGCGGATCCTTCACGGGACTAGCAGCCTAGAGAGATAGGACTAACTAGTAGGACTCAAGCACACACCAGCGTCCTCAGCCTCACTTATGATTGTTTTTGAAGCCACCCACCACCATCTACCTACATGTACCTAATTGAGCTCGACTTTATTTAATTCATCATTCTCCTCTGGGATAAAGAATGGAACACCCAACATAGCTTACATCGTAACTTCCCATTCTTTTTTTTGTTTGATTCTCCCGGCACATTGGAGTGGCAAGCCCCATCAGCAATCTCCTAGCGCGGATATACTGGTAGCAGATCCAAGATCAAGTCTCCAAGCAGCATCCAGCATTCTCTTTTTCGTATTCACCACCAAAAAGACTCCTTTGCATCGACGCAATGCACTCACCGCTCGCGCGCTAGCGCCGTACAGCAAGTTAAGCGTGAAGCAATGTCATCTCAAACCCCAGCACCAGATGCCACGACCGAGACAACCGACTGGGCGCAGCAGTGTAGACTGAGGACATGCCACGGCGTTCTCTCCGGCGAGGTCTCTGCTTCAACTAGTACGAGGCTGTCATGTAGGTGTCCGAATCCGCTTGTGTCCAGAGACCTGAGCACGTTGGGGTGGGGTGTGTTCATTGGTGATGATAGGAGGGATCGGGGTAGGGGGTTTCTATACTGGATTTTGGAGTGGTGGGGGGAATTGAGAGAGGTGTTGGAGAGGGATTGGAGGAGGGGAGGGATGTGGGATTCTGGGGTCTTGTGAGGGGTTATTTGGTTGTGGTTCTGTTTTCGCGGACCAAGGTGCTGGCTTTTTGGAAAATATACTCGCCATATTCGACGACATGTATTAGAGAGTGAAAGTCACTTTAGAGGTTGAAGATATTGGCTGGTTCAACTTCGATGAAGGCCATGAAACTTGCACATGATGTATCTTCTTCCTGCCTAGCTATTGCGTAGCGAATCATATTTCACAAACCGACTCAGCATTACATAATTTACATTCAACACGTAAGTCGTAGCGTCAAATCATTGCAAGAAAGAATAGATGTCGCTTGTATTAATAGACAGATAGGTCATTGTTGAAATGAGCAGCTAGCTATCTACGTTTCCGCGCAACACTGGCCCCGGAGACTCAAAATGGTGAAAGCTGTGTATGAGAAGTTGAAGAAAAGTCATGATGGGGTTGAGATGACATGGAGTGGTCTGAGTGAGTTGCCGTCTAGACGCCTTCCCTGACCTGGCCAGCCCCCTCGTTGAGACATGTCTGATTCTACTCAAGCTTGTAGGCATCGAACTTGGAGGGGATCTCGTCCGCGCTTCCGCCGTTCTCCCAGATAGAAACACTGTTGGTAACAAGGATGTTAGTAAAGTAAAGAGGGAAAGGGTATACTTATAGTGGGTCTGATATATATGAAGGACAGAGGGGTCGTTATAGCTTACTAGAAGAGAAGAACTCAATGTTAGCATATGTAACTTCGGACGGCGAAAAGTCTCATATCAACGGGATAACGGGTGTACTCACCAGTTCAGTGTAAAGAGCATCATCAAGACCAGTCATGTCAAACTTGGGCCCATTCTCAAAGACCATCAAGTCGCCTCTAACAACAGAAGCGCAGCCCCCAGCAGCGGCGCAGGTACCATCAGAGCGCTTCTTAGTGACGAAGCCATAGTTGCCGCCAGAGTAGTTGCTTCCGCCGCAGCAGATATTCTCCGCGCCGTTGGACTGGGTGACGTATTTTAGGTTCTTGCAGTCCCCACCGCTGTGGGCGCGGCCGACAATGTTCCAGTTGGTCGGGATGGCGCGGAAGCCGATGCTTTTGAAGACGTCGCCCGAGGCGCGGATACAGCAGACGTCTGGATTGACGTTTCGGCAGACGATGTAGTCGTTGCCGCTGCACTTTTCGTTGCTGCGGTAGCCGTAGACGTCGATGGCCGAGACGGTGGCGACGAGGCTGAGGAGGATGTGGGTGGCGTACATTTTAAATTAGGTGGTGGACTGGTGGATGGGGAGGTGTAGAGTGGGAATTGTGGTTTCTTGAGTGATGCGAGCGAGTTGATGTGAAGATGATAGAGAAGAGATGAGAGCTTTCGAGTGAACTTAGACAACCTTTTATAGAAATTTCTCACGCCTCTACACATACTGATTGTCTTTGAAGAGGAGTTGATGTCAACTCGAAGTCCCTAGTTGTCATCTCGGTCATTCTCTGGATAGCTTCGCCCGGTGCTAAAGCCAACCTCGTAACACGGTGTCCATGGCCATGAACCTAGACCCTGGAGAGGAAGGCAACGAGAGCAAACCCATCACCTCCATAGGTTAACGCTGTTGTGGATCAAGCTGTTGTGTTACAAACTTACTACAATAGAACATGACCGATCGCCATGTCCACAACTACCTTCAATACCATGGATTCAATACCATGGACCATGGTTGACTAAGTATGCACTTCGATTAATCGACCTAAGATCATCTTTGCCACACCCGTAGCCGAGCTGTCATTGCTATGATTGGGTGTGAACCCGACAAACAAAGGTCCCTTGCCATCGGGTTCACGGAAAATATAAACGAGGTAAGCAAGATGGACCGGCCCATCCCCTATACGAACCAATCAGTTCGCGTTCGGAGCAAATGTAGCTCGGGGTGAAGTAAGCTTACATGCATGAGAGCCAAACTTTGACGACAATGCCCCGTCCTAAGTTCAACTCAGCAACCGAAACTGGTTGTCACTGCCCTATATGCAGAGGACTGTTTCCCTCATTGAGCTAGTGGCCTCTTCTACCTAGCGGCTCGGCATCTGCTCGTTGTGATTCTCTTTTTCATTACCTAATGAACTCTACATATCAAGCTGAGGTCTGCATACGTCTGAGACTTATACCTAGGCTGCTACCTGATAACTGTAAGGTAAGTGACATCGTCATGCCGCGATGCACAATTGTCTTGTGGAGCTAAGATTGAAACTCTAAGCCAAAGCCCCCAACTACCTAATACTACATGTACTTGAATAACATGTCAGCTGAAGCACTTCGCCAAGGGCTCATCTCGGCCCACTGCCGGTGGTCCTCAGCGTAACATCGTCTCGACTTGATTACTCTTCATTTCGGAGACGGGCGAAATATTAGAAATCTAGCATGGGAACTGTCCACTTCGGATGAAGCTGACGTAGGATTCCATCTACGCAGCACAAAAGGCCTCGTGAACCCGGATCTGTGCCACTTAAGGGCTTGGAGGAGTATCGCGCAGGCTGATCTCTGAATGTTAGGCCTCTCTCTTTGTTCGTGGGAGTAATGAAGAGACATATCTTTCATAGCCTTGTATCACCGTGAGTTTTGATGGAAGCCCCCCAACGGACTTATCGAGGTATATTACTACTTTGGGCTGGGCCCTTGGGATCTACGAATACTTCATTTATACCTACGACTACTTGTAAATAGTTCATGTTTGGTAGAGCTTTAAGGGAGTTGCCAACTGTCCTACTCAGAGTTACACAATTTATCAGGGGGGGATCAATTTAGCAAATGGTGTATGAGTACTAACTAAGTGGTATCGATGAGTGTGTAAGTAGACAGAAGAATTCTTATTGTCTGTAAATTACCCAAGTAAATCAGCTTTGACATGTGGAAAGTACGTTCAAATGAAGGCTGCATTGCCTTTAGCACTTATCGCCGAAGCTGTATTCCTTCACTTTGGCATCATACTGCGTGAGTGTCGACGGAGCGAGAAGGAAGCGGGGCCCAATCAAGACCAACAAGGACATAGAAGTCTAGGACAGTGGCGTGTTCGACGAATCAATATGGTGAGGAGTTGGATGATGCAGTAGTGACGAGCTTGCTGGATTCGGCTGCCGACTTCGAGCAGACACAACAGAAGAAGGTCCGCGGGTCGCGGATGTAGCAGCAAGTGAGACAAAGTTGAAGAAGGTTATGTGTTGGCTTACTTCTCCCGGGAAGATTGGTATACACATACTTTAGACTATTGGGCGTCATCCGGCACTCAGTGGGATACGAGGAACACCGACTCCGTAGCCTGGCCTACCACACGGTTCCACAATGCGTTGTCTCCCAGTTCCTTCTCTACCCCTGCGATGTTCTCCTCCTTGGTGCCATTATTGTCGATCTGAGAGTTTGTCAGAAGGATTCCAATTAAGAATACAGAAAAAGGCGGTAAGGCTTACGTCTACTAGCAATCCTGCTTCTCGATAGTGTCGTTCCACAGACGGCCCTTCCTCCAAGTACTCTGCAAACCGCTTCGTGAACTTGTCCCCGCTGTCGTTCTTGTCACCGCCACGCGCGAGGTATCTCGCTTCAGCGTTCTCTTTTTTCACATTGAGTGACAAGACTATGTCGGGTTTTGGTTGACCCTCCTACTCAAGTTAGCGGTCTGCCGCCCACATAACTCGTCTACGCTCGCCTCAACATACCAATGGAAGGCGCTCTTGAAAAGGCCACTGCGCCCACGAAGTAAGCTACTCCTCACATCTCGGGAAACCGTCGATCGATATTCCATTCAAATCATCCTGCCGGATTGCATCCTCAATGGCAATGCCCAGAAATGGGTTCAATTCCGCAGACGTGAGGAATCCTTGATGATCTAGCTTGTCCTGGATCGTAGCGGCGAGAGGCTCTGGCGGTCCACCTCATCCTTCATCCAGATGCGTAGATTGTCTCCTACCGAGAAATGTAGCAGGCCGTGTTGCGGGACAGATAGCTGCAGATCGTGCCTTTCCCCGAGCCGGGAGCTCCTATCAAAATAGTGAGCAGGCTTGCATTCTGCCTACCAAATAGGACCGATAGAAGACCAACCGAGGACGAAGATGACTGCAAACTTCCGTCTATTCGGAGCAAGATTGGTGTCCATGGCGATGCTGGCTGGTGAGCTGCCTGCTTGTGTAGTCGGTAATGTGCTGGCGGGTCTAGCAACGTCGGAAGGGAAGGTGCAGCATCCCCGTCCCATGTCGCAATTGGACGGCCCACGAGAGTTGTCTCATTACATAAGAGCCTGTGATACCGGAATTTGAGGGTTAATTAATAAGTCCTTGGTGTTGATTGGAAGCCCTAAACTCTAATAATACCCGACTCCACTCAAGTTGAGCTTCATACACGATATCTGTCTATCTGAATTCCATCGTTGCAAAATTTGTCGAATATTTACTGGAAGGAAACATCTGGAAGCAGTAAAACGAAAATCAATGAGCATTCCAACATCATGGGAATCTTGACCGTCACCGCTGAAGCGGCTCGGGCAGCCGTTTCAACAATACCTCCCTTCATTTGGGTTGTCGGCCTTGCGGTGCTGGCAACAACCTATTTTCCACTCCTCCGCCGAGCTAAGACGCCTCACCCGGACGCCTCAAAGGCACTCGTCACTCAGGCTTCAAAGGCCAAGCCCCCGGTGGACGACCCGGACGCTCCTGTCTCTGTCAATTACTTCCCATCCCGCGAATGCGACTACGCCTGCGGATTTTGCTTCCACACCAACACGTCAGGTTACATCCTTCCCCTGGACAAGTCAAGCATGGCATTCATCTTTTGAAGGACGCCGGCATGCGCAAGCTCAACGTTGCCGGCGGCGAGCCCTTCCTCCATCCGAAATTCTTAGGTGAGCTACTGCGGTACTGCAAGGAAGATCTCGACCTCGAAAGTATCAGCATCGTCAGCAACGGGAGCAAGATCCAAGAGAAGTGGCTTCGCCAGTACGGCCGGTATCTGGACATTTTGGCCATCTCCCGTGACTCGTTCGTTCGCGAGACGAATAAGGAGATTGGCCGCGGGGAGAACGGCGGAGCGGAAGGCGAAAATGACCACATTGCACAGGTATTCCGCATCGCCGAGTGGTGCAAGGAATACAACATCATGTTCAAGCTCAATACTGTCGTCAACATCTATAACTGGAACGAGGATATGGCAGACACGATTGCCCAATTGGCGCCGTTCCGATGGAAGGCATTCCAGTGCCTTATTGTTGAGGGCGAGAACGAAGATGACACGCGGGTGCGTGACGCAAAGAAATTTCTCATCTCGGAGGAGCAGTGGCAGACGTTTTGCGGCAGGCATAAGCACCTGCCTTGTTACGTGCCCGAGAATAATGAAACGATGGCTGGCAGCTACCTGTTACTGGACGAGAAGTTGCGCTTCCTCGACAAGGGCAATGGGCCGATGAAGAAGAGCGAATCTCTGCTTGACGTTGGAGTGAAAAAGGCCATGCAGCAAGTAGCGTGGGACAAGAGCGCGTTTGATAAGAGAGGCGGTGTCTACGAGTGGCGGAGACCGCAGACTGGAATCGCCGAAGGGGGTTGTAATGGGGAAAGTAAGAAAGAATTGGAGTGGTAGTCGGAGAGCGTTAGGTTCATGATCTCATGATTTATGAGGAAGAGGGCTCTGAGTTCCGCTGGAAACCGGCAAAACAGTTCATCGCCTTGGGCAGATTGTAGAAGCAAGGGCAAGGGGGAAAAAGGCAGGCTGCGGGTGGATGTTTGGGTAATAACGCATGTATTTCATCCCAATTACTTCATCTGACATGGGACGACAGTTGGTCGGATGATGGAGCTACTGCCTTAATACAGTGAATACCGATGTCAACAATCTCATTATTGAGACCATATCCGAAATTCATCTTTTGCAGTTAATAAGATCACTTTCGTTCAGGAAATCAACTACTTGGGATTGGATCGCGATCTGGTCAGAGCACGCTGCCACCTAGACTTTTCTTGCCAAAAACGATAGAAAACCTGCTGTATCGTAGGAATGTAATCTAAAGACAGTTTCTAATGCTGCAAACACTGGTAATCTAGTCTCAGTGCCAGTTTATCGGACCGAATGGCGGCGACTTGATGAAGCAGTTGAGCTGATAGACAGCCTCGGTAGGACCCGATCTAATGAGCTCGGTAGTATATAAGCCAAGTCAATGGCATCTACACTTGGGAAAGAGGAATCTATACCTGCATCAATAATCAGCGCTTCGACTTCTAATTTACACCTTGACAAGCCAAACTTCTCAATCACCACTCCAACAATGAACATCCTTCTCCAACTCTCGCTTCTTCTCGGTGCGGCATCTGTCGTGTCGGCAGGCTGCTCGGCGTGTCCCCTCGGCAGGTACTTCAGCCCCAACCCAAGCCCAAACGCCCGAGTTATGTGTATACTCTTTAAGATGGAATGCTAAGTCTCTGTTTAGTGGAAGATGCACAGATAGCGCTGGCAATGGTTGCAGAAGGGGGAAGTTCAAGTACCAGTGGCTTGTCGCCCAGAACTATTGCTGCCGCGAGCCCGGCTATGAGACTGTGAAGTGCTGGAGCGCCTGCTAGACAAGTCTGCTTTCGTGTAAGTTCTCAAGTCACTGATGAGCCTGAAATTGCGTCGTCGACTTTTCTGATGGTATTATTTCAGGCAGAAATTAGGTCTCGTGCTGTAAATTGTCTGATTCGGGCCAGGTTGGTTCCAGTTAGAAAGAAAGGATTCATGTCGTAGATGCCGCAATATGAACTAGAACTTCCGTCAATCATGACTCTTGCCATACATCTACAGTTTTTCCGCCCTCGAGTTTCACTCTGATGTCGATTAGCTTCTCCGACCGAGCTAGCATCGACCGACTTCTACAAGTTTACGTCCTCTCTCATGACAAAGCCAAGCTATACTGAAATGCACCAGCCTAACACACAACAATTTAACAAGAGATCCAACGAGCTGTCACATATATTCTGGGGTGAGTAGTGTCTTCTCCTCAGTCGACTCTGAACCTACTGACGAAGGTAAAGGCACTAACGAGTACTCATGAAGAAACTGTGTAAACAGCAACTTGAAGATGTCTCCCTGACTCGAAAATGTATGCTTTCCTCGGACAAGCTTGATGCGGCCGGTAAGCGTTTGAACGAGCCCGGATAATGGGGTATACATGTATTCTCATCGATACGCGGAGCCCACATCCCAGGCAGCTGGTCCTGTACGCCCGTCAAAGCCGATTTTCCGGTAAAAGATTGAACTCCAAACTCTATTTCGTCCCACCAAAACAGGGAGGTGCCAAGGTTTCCCTACACCTGTTCATCTGGTCGGTATGTCGGGACTTTCCCGACGGAAAGGATCACTCTATCGGACTTTGTCAGAGAAGAATTCTAGACCAGTGTCAGCGGAACTTACTGATCGGTAGCCATTACAGGACGGGATGATCGGTGATACCCGAGGACGGTCATGAGTCGCGGTACACGTTAGGCGTGGATGGGCCCCTATGCGCCCATGATCTTGCCTTATGGTCTTCCCTGCGACGAGTTTCCAGGGGCCAAGAGGTAAAACAGCAGTCAGAGGGTTGAACTCTATTGACTCCGACTGGAGAGGCCCCCATGCGGTCCCGGTACCTCTTTGCACCTAACCACCTTACTTGTTCGAACTTCGAAGCTGCTGGGCAGGATTTCTCCGTAGTCGTAATACGATTCAATATAAGTACTGGAAGCTGAGGCCATTTGTTTGAGATTCTTAGGGCGTATCATGGTGCACAGCCTTCCTTGCGAAGAACGTGATGCGTTCTGTAGGCGGTCTGGCGTACGGCATACCTGGGCCGAACGCGAGGACTAATATTCCGCGAAGCGGAACTTTTGAAATGATTCGATGCGAGTTGCGAGCTGACGCTAATGCGTTCCGCATAGAGTATGGCAGCGCAGAGGTCCATTAATGGAGCTATCCAAAAGTCAGTCGTATAAGGTCCACCATCCATCAAAGATCAATCCCGTATAAAGGGCAACGGATCGTACCGTGCATTCATGGCTTGCTCAGCTCTACACCCACTCAAGTGTTCACTCCATTCTCATCCCAACAATAATATCTATCAATACTACCATCGCTAAAATGAAGTTCCAAGTCCTTCCTTTCGTTGCCCTCCTCGCAGCTCAAGCCTACGCGGCGTGTGGCCTTGACGAGACCGAGCTTTTCGACCTTCAGGTTACCACTGGCACAAGCCAATGTTCCAACTTTGGCTGTTTCAAGTCTTGCACTTTCCCCGACGGCAGCGGCTCATGCAACGGCTGCACTCAATCGGTCTCTAACGATCATATCCGCCCTCTTGGTGGCAGCTACTGCTGCAAAGGACCCCTTACAGGCCAGACCAACACATGTGTTACTGGTTGCCCCGCAGGTTAGATCAGCCTCTGCTGTCAGTCATAAAGAGAAATGCTAACGTTGTCTGTTCTGCTAGGATCAAGAAGTTGATAGGTCACTACGTGCGATTGGGTTACAACTGATGGCTTCGTAGACTCGGCAAAATGACCAAACAACTAGGCTAGATTCCTACGTGATTGATCGAGACAGAAGATTCTTTTGAAGTTGGCGGATGAGTAAAGCATCTTAATCGGAGCAAAGGGGGGATGCATTGATTTATAGCGTAACGTGCACCGGGATACCAATATACCACCATAGTCCAAGTCAATCAGTTCGAACACATATGACGACTACTTACCTTAACAATATGTAAGTCTTCTGTAAGTACTGCATTCAGTAACGCTACTTCGTTGGTCGGTTTTCTTTCAAATTAATTAATTACTGGCTGATACATAACCCGAATCATGCTGTGGTTTTGGTGTTTGGTATCTTGACCTGCTAAAGGCAACCTGAGGTACGAGGAGACAGACCCCGGAAGCAGTGTCAGCGGTGGCGGATAGAGGCAGATGTCAGAGAACCTTCAAAAGGATCCGGTTCGGCCGTCTCGGCATTACTAATACATGATACTCATCATCTAGGCACCTGCGAAATGCCATCCCTTCCGTTGCGAATCCTTCATCGGCACTAACCGAACCTTGACATCGTCTGTCAAGCTGTTCATCTGCCTGACAGTCTCGAGATTCTGACTCCTGACGCGCAGATCCTCATCAAGGCCGTGGAATAAAAGTGCTAGTGGGGATGACTTCCAGACTGCGCGGTCTGGCCCGTCCCCGGTCCTTCTGCGCTGACTGCACGCAATCAACACCAGGGTCGAGAATATCCACTGCAGAGCAAGAAGCGCTATGGGATATGCTATATAGCCCCATTGCACATAAATGCATGTTTGGGTGATAATGACACGTCCAGTAGCCACCTTAAGATTAGCAGGTACGTTCTTACCCAACTCCTCTGATGTTCCATAAGGATCATTACGTATGCATGGTGGCCGTCATTGAATCAGCCAGCCCGGCAACCAGATTGTTGACCGTAGAGATCGAAGCGTTTCCCGCTGCAAACAGCTGCTGACCCCAGACGGAACCATTTAACCATTGAAACGAGTCGGCCTCTGGTGTCATCACTCTGCCACTCAGAAGCTCAGTCATTGTCTCCCTCATCCCCTGCCAAGAGTTCCGGTCTACAACCCAACCGCATTCTTGCGGATGTCTTCCAGATCAGATTCTCTGAGTGGGAGATCTCGCTAGAGTTATCAAAGATCTCTTGGAAATGACCATCCTGCTGAAGGCCAACTCGAACGGAATTATTCGCCCTTTCGTCTACTTCTTTGCACTTTCGTTCAGTGCCATCAACCAAAACAGATTCCGTAAGCAATGCGAAGGCATTTTCATTTTTGGATTCACCCAAAGTTGCGCGGCGTCTCTTCAGAAGCTGTTCGTCACCCTCAACCTTTTCCATGTAAATCCCATCAGTGACGGTGGCATTGTACTTCCTGACGTAGGGATCAATTCTGCACTGAGCTGCAAATGGTTTCCTGGCCACCGATGGATCTCCAGGCCCGCAAGAATCACACTTGGAATATGTGAGCGACAAAATATCGAAGCTGTAGATGGGAGGCGAGCTGTTATGGTATGTCTGGATGGGCGTCGGCCTCATCGTCAGAAGTGTGCCACCGTTTTCGCGCTGGAGGATCGTCTCGGTTGTGTTTTTACTCCATGGAAGGGACCACATCGAGACGTTGACAGCTGGAGCCGATTTGTTGGTGAAGGACTTCAGGACAGTTTGGTCCGTCATGTCGTCACAAGAGTAACAGATTCCGAGAGACGAGAAGTAGCCTCCTCCGCCATCTTGCGTGAAAGTGCAGTTACGAGAGGTGCAGTCAAAGTTGATGAGTTCTCCAACCTTTGGAGGATCCGCAAGACCTTTGTTGATAGCCTTCCGCATTTTCTGATTCAGGGTGATAGGGGCAGCATCAAGGGAGCTGTCGCGACGTTGGGGATTGCCCGAATAGTTGTTCGTCCGAGGCACTTGGGCTAGACCAGAGTCTGCCGTGATATTGCAAGAGCCGAGGCTGATGGTGGCCTGAGAGAAAGCATCAATGGCGAGGGCTTCAACAGTGATGAATGCACCAAGTCCTGCCAAGTATCTGTCTGATTGTGAATAGGCTGATCTCAGAAGGTGATTCAAGCAGTCTCTACCCTCTCATACTCGGCCTCAGGATGTATCTCTTGATCAGTAGCAATGAGCCCCACGGCCCTCGACTCGCATTGGAAAAAAGAACGAGGTCGCCCAGCGTTTGAGATCGATCGAACCAGTTGCATTTCAGCTGTCCCAGGCCTAGGTAATGTTTTAAGTTAGAACGTCCGCATGCCTCCCGTACAACGTAAGAAACCCATCAGTAAGAGGCAAAGACTAACCTTCGGCGACAGGAAGTATGAGTGCAGCTTTGAAGACAGCGGTGAAGAAGGCGATCAAGTAGTTGATTGATATGAGCTTGGGCCAGTGTGGAAGAGGCTGTCCTCGGTAAATGTAAATAATGATCATTATGGCAGAGATGCACTCCAGGGCTAGAACGCTACTGAACATCTCTACCTACCGCACTGACCATATCCATTCTATGGTTAACCCGCTGTCTGGTGGTGTATCTGGCTGTTTCTGATTCGGGAATTCGTTCTCGGTAAGCTTCGAGGTCATTTGCTTGGATAGCTCTTGTTCCGAGTCCGGCGAGGATACCTCTGAAACGGAATTGGGGTGTAAAGACTGTTGATCAGAGATGTCCAACATGCTCGGGGCAAGGAACAGCCCTCTGTTCGTCGTTTGTAGACATTTTTCTGGTTTCCTGGAAAGAATAGCCACAGTGTTCTTTGATGGGTGTTTTCGGGCGGCAAGGAGACAGTTCTATCGGATCGTGGTGTTCTTCACGAGAGGCAGTCGGATTCCCGCGCATCGAACGCAAGCTAGGAGAGTGCATAGCACTTGGAGAGAGGCCTTCGACCACCTTGCGAGAGAGAATTGCATGCGAGAGCAGGCGAGGCTCGACCGAGGGAGTTCAGTATTCATATAAGATGGCTACCTGCGGCGAGACATGTTCTAATACATTCGGTTGAGGCCTGAGCTGCGAGCAGCTGTGGCGTTCCCCTTGCGTGTTGTCAGATATGTGATTCGCTCTTCTCACCACGCGTCAGCAGCAGATGCGGTTCCAATTGGCTATGTGTGAAACCCAAAACAGTTACGAGTTCCGGTGTAACTTCAGCAATGCAAATATCTGGGTAAAAGAATGAAGTTAGGCTCTAGATTTGGCCTCAGACGCCCTACGATTGCATTCCTGTGGCGCACATGAGCTGGAGTTTGTGACCGGGCTTACACCTTCAGCCTCTCTCCCCCACTTCCATCGCAGGAATCAGCCGGGATCAGAATCAAACCTGGCGATAAGTAACCAATTCTGGCCGAGAGAAAATCGGGACCTAAGGCTGGAAGCCAAGAGACTAGCAAGTCTTTGTAATTGAGACAGCCACATACTTCAATTGGTCATAGAACTGAACATTGAAGCCTTTACCAGAGCATCGGGTCAGTACCTTGACATGGAGATTAACTTACACCTGCAACACACCAGGCTATCAGCAGAAGAGATGTCAGGGATCCAAGCGAGTGGTAGACGGAGCAAGTAAAGCTATGTTCGACTGGAAAGCCCCCTCCACCCCCCCTTCCAGTGTTAAGTAACCCCCAGTCATGCATTATACTGATGATCTGATCATTTCAATTTGCATTTCAACTAAAGAGGATGCTCTGAAGGAGGTTGCAAAACTGTATCCGTGTTCCTTGACATCTCACTATGCATGAGGATTATCTTTGTTCGTAACTTCAGGATAACTAGAACCTCCTCCCAAGCTTTACATGTTTAAAGCTACGTCGGTCCTTGAAATTAGAGACACTTCAGTCTGTGCCTGAAAGATATCTAGACAAAAAACTCATTAAGACACATAGATTCTTCTGCCTAGGCTTCTTTCGCTCCCATGTATCCCGTTAAGTATTGCAAACGAATACGAACGACCACGATGAGAAGGCGGCACGAGAGACAAGCTGTGATGGCCAGCCGGAAGATGAAAATTACTGCCAGAGTGTGAAACCCCACAAAGTAGAATATGTGTCACGCCTCGCATAGGCTGTTGATTCACCCCTCTTGTTCATCATGAGCATCATAATCACCAGCAGAATCACCAGCAGAATGTGCAAGATGAAGCAATTCCTTTCATCACAAATATTTCCTCCTCTTATATAAGAGGCATCAAGAGCGCCTTGATCTTAAAATAGTATGTCATGCCTTCCTCTGTCGTCGTAAAGCTCTCTCTAGCCTCATCAAGGCAGAGAGGGTACTAGGAACCTAGTGGTCTAGCTATACGGCAATGATCTTGCATTGTGTTTTTGGCTTAGACCTTACACCTGGTGCAAGGACAGTAAGACTAGCAGGTGCTTGGCTGTGATGACTCTCCGCAGATCTTAGGCAACCTCAAAACTGGCCCCTAAGTCACCAGAAGCGCTAGAGAAGCAGCATCACAATTTGGACGATATTCGCGGCTCGTTTCAACCAAACCAAAGTCTGAATCCCTTTAAGAGGGCGTCTATTCCTGCGTCATCACAGCCACGTAAACTGTACACAATCCGGATCGTCTATCCTCAATACTCGTACATCCCGATAACGCCAAGCAATGATATGTCATACCCTCCAGCCTCGCGGCCAGTCCCAAACCACAGCTTCTTCTCCCATTCGACTAAGAACATGTCGTCGCAAAGCTCTTCAGATCGATCAAGAATTCCGTCTCTCATGATCCATCCCAACCATCTCATACCCGCCCTCCCCATCCCTCCCTCTCCCTCGTCCCCGTCCCCTCGAGAACCCAAGCTCATCCTCCTCGTCTCCGGCGCCGCTATTCTGCGCGGCCCCGTCACCGCTGCTCCCAGCACCGGCATTTCCGCCGCCACCGCCTCCTCCACCGAACGATATTGGCCTCAACTCGCGGTATCTAGATCCCCAAACCGCCAAGGCAACACAGATACCCGAACTGGCGGCCATGGCACCCCACCACATTGCGTTCCGTGGGATGCGGCCGGTATATAGGCTCGTGACAACGAGGTGCACACCGTGCATTGTCAACGCGAAGTCCGGGACGAGTTTCGAGCGGCCGATGAGGATGATGATTGCGACAGCCCTGTTGTTGTATGTTAGCGTTGGTCTTCAAACTCCCGCCTTCGCTCGCTCGCTCTCTTTCTCTCTCTTCATCCCACGACCACAAGCTCCTGGAAACAACACCAACTAGCCCAAACACTCCGTATAAAAGACGAAAAGGAAGGGGAGAAACTCACATGCAGAAACCCCCATCAAGAACCCACAAGAAAGCCCCCAACCACCCCTGCGTCGTATCCCCCCGAACAGCCTCCCACCCAAAGACGAGATCCAGCGTGAACCCCGTTCCAGCGACGAGCGCCGAAAAGAGCATCAGCACCAGCGCCCCGGCATAGTACAGTCCTTGTAGCGCCGCGATCTGCGAGGCGATGCGCAGCGGGGGCAGGTCATTGAGGGCGCCTGGCCGGGGCGGCTTGCGACGGCGGGGCATGGCGGGTTGAAGTCAACGGTTGTTTCGGAGGGTGTTTGCTTCGGATTTCGGGTTGATTTCAGCAGATTCCTTGAGAATTTCCGATGGTGTGTGAGTCGGTTGTTCGAGTTGTTGTTTCGTGGTCGTCGTCGGAAGGAAGGGAGAGGTTTGTCAAGGTGTTGTTCGAATCTCGCTACCGTCGGAGCATTATCGAGCTTTCCTTTGCGGTTCGCAATAAGAAACTCCCAGACCCCCCGGTTCGTAATCCCTTCTTCCTAGGGAGCAAATCTCCGCGCCGCTTATAAGCTCTGAGTCTCTATTGGCAATCAAAGGCTGGGGAGATTGCGCAAAAAGTCAAACCCCAGCGTCGCTTCTGGTAAAGATTGTTTCGATTCTACACGTCAGCGTAATTCGTAGTTTGTTTCGTCCAAGCTGTCACGTTGGGGGAGGATGTGCCACAAGGGAAGCAGCGGGATGTTGACAGTTTTGGTGGCTGGAGTCAGCTGGGCACACTCAGTTTGCGCCACACTTCTTTTCTTGCGGCGCGCCGGTGCGCCTGTGCCTGCCTAGAATCGCAACGGCAAAGCACCCGCCGCGCTAAGGACGAATGAGGCAAGGCTCACATTAGAGCTGAGCCGCGACGGAGCCATCCCGGTTGAGATGGCTAGTCCATTCTAGGATACCGCTCGATGTTCTGCCGGCCCTCCAATTCGAACTTCGCTCGGCGTTGCTCGAGATCTACAGAAGTCGTCATCCTAGGATTCGAGACTTCATCTGAACCGCCACTTGTTGAACATACACACCAGATCAACCCACATACCGACAAAAATCCAATTCTTCAAATCAATCAACCCCCAGACTCTCATTGTCGAGCAAATATCCCATCAACCCCCCTCCCGATCCTCCCGACATCGAAGCCCACACCCCAAGCCCCGAACCCTCCCCTCCATCGCCACAATGGGCTTCTTCTCCTCCTTCCAAACCGAAGAAGCCAAACGCGCCGAAGAAGTCCGCACCGGCGCCGTCGCTCCGGACCGCAGCGAACGCCGCAAGTGCTGGGAAGCCCGCGACGCTTACTTTGGCTGCCTCGACCGCAACGTCATCGCCGACGCCCTCAAGGACGATGCGAAAGCCCGCAAGGCGTGTCCTGCCGAGAACCAGGTCTTTGAGCGGGATTGCGCTGCTGCTTGGGTATGTGTTTGTCCTTATTCACTTGGGGTTTCTCTTCCTTCTTGCGCAAGTCATTGGGTCCCGGAAGATGGATCGTTGGCGGAGCGTAGCTTCTGGCGGCTCCCAGCGGCAGAGGACCTCTGACCAGAGCCCTACCTTGTTCACGCAGCAAAGACAAGAGAACAAGATCCCCTTGCACCTGAACAGTTCATGCTAACATCCATTCCCTTCACAGGTAAAATACTTCAAACAATGGCGCGTAGCAGACCTCCAAAAGAAGCAGCGCATAGCCCAGCTCGAAGCCGAAAACGCAATCAAGATGGACGTCACCACCACTTTTGCCGACCAGCCCTCAGCCCCTTCCAAAGGGCCAACGCCAACAAAGGTTGATTTGCAGGACATGCTCGCCTCGAGGAGGCAGTAAGGCGGTACACACCCAAGGGAAAGAAACAAAGAATATGCTCAAGATGAACGAACCAACCATCCCTTTCTCCCGTCGGATTTGCGGGATCTGATGGGATGATATCCCTCCGGCAAAGATGTCTGAATAGAGGCGAACTGTCGGCGGCTGTATGGGGCCCCCTTTGATACCAGAAAAACTCCCTTTTCTCCAGCTACTACCACTCGCTGGTGTACAACGCTATGTTTCTAGATACTCCTCTCCTCGGGGGGCGGCGGGATTCAAAATAACGTCTGTAGAATAATGTAAACCACAATGACAAACAACCTCTCACCGGTCCACCATCACTCAGGCTTAAGCCCTGCTTCAATTGCATTACCAAGAAGTTGACTGACCGAGGCATGTCACAACACACAACTTGACTTCAAAATAGTTGAGAACCGACTCTTCTATTTGTGCTACCTAGACGCATCCAACCCTATATTAAGGGAGGGGAAAGCGCCCTCTGAATATCGCTGTAAAGCTTTCCACCAATTCCATCCATCCCGACTCCTATTCTTTTTTCTCCCCTTGCCTTTGATTCCCAGCAGGGTATGGTCATCACCGGGGAAAACAATAATTTTTTACGTGATGACCTTTATGTATGAGAGACTTTCTGTATGGGCGAAAAAAACAAAAACAAAAAAAGGAGGTTTGATAAGAACACCCAAGGAAAAAGGTGGGAGGACAGAGAAAAAAAGTTTGAATAAAAAAAAAGAAGAAGAAGCATGCTCAATGCAATGGTGGTATCATCCATGAGAGAAAACACTAGTAAAAAGCTCTGTGGCTCGTCTCGGCTCTCTGTTGCCTCGGTCGCTGTGAGACCTCGTTGAACGAGCTTGCAGAATTTGTCATTGACCCCCCCGTTGATGCAATTGTTGATTTATCGACCCCTCTCCATCTCTCCTGCTGCTGCTGCTGCTGCTTCATCCACCCTTCTCTTCCCGTCGCGTGTCGTCCCCTGCATCGCCACTACTCCCACTCGTACTCCTAATAACACGAATCCGTCTGCTGTTGTTCCGCAAGAGGCGGCTTGCGCCCTAAGCAAGGCCCATGCGGAAGCTGCTCTGCCCGCCCGCCTCCTTTGGTAGCGGGGGCAAGGCCTTGTCGAGAGAGTCCTTGCTAAGGCGAGGCTTGATGTTAAGAGAGTCTTCTCTGCTCATCGTGGAACCGTTGCCGTTCGGCAGTGCCCCGTAGCCGCTGTCTTGGCTTTCGGGCTTGAGATGATGGCCTTTCGGCGGCGTCGGCGGCGCGTAGTCCCTGAGTCCGGCGAATCTACTCTCCATACCAGGCTTGGCCGGTGTAGCCGGTCGATAGTCATCCCCATCCCGGCTCGCTGCCCCGTCTCTGCTTCTGCCCCCTAGCGACGAAGCCTCTCCTGCCTCTTCGACTACAGGCAGGATAGGAGCCCCTTGGCCACCCGATTCTCGCCGCTCGTTCATCTTGGTGGTCGATAGAACGACGTCCGGAACGTTGAGCTCAGAGGCGCCGTGTCTCTCAGACCTTCGGGAATCTTGTTGGGCTCGCTCGACGGTTTCGCGTGCTTCGGGTGACATTGGAGCGCTAGGGGGGGTTGGCGGAGGCCGGTAGTCGGGCATCGGGGGAATGTTGTTCGTCCCCGACCGCCGGCGCATACTCGAGCTCCAACTAGCAACGCGCTGTCTCTCCGCAGCCGCGGCGGCCTCGATCTGCTCCTGGTCCTTCCGAATCTTCTCCCTAATCGCCTCTTCGGGGGACATTGTTATACCCTCGACGAAGTCGTAGAATCGATCGCCGTACTGTTCAGGGGGCAGAGCGGAGATCTTGGTCTTGTCGCTTGTCAATCCCTTCCAGAAGTGCTCAATCTTTTTGATCATTCCGTACTATGCAAAAGGTTAGCAGTGAAACAGCGAGCATGGGCAATAGTCTTACGTGAGTCAGGCAGTCAATGACACCCAGGTAGTAGATCTCGTCGGCTGGAGAGTTGTCCTCGTGGGTCGCCTGGAATCCACCATCGTCCTGGTTGAAGATGTATCCCGACCTGCTGTGTCCCTCATCAAGCTCATCTGGCATTTGAGCTGCAGTCTGGCCCATGGGCACTGGCCGCTCGTGCCTGATCATGTTGCGCAGCTCCCGTGCCTTGCGAGCATTCTCCAGCTTGGAAGGTGTTCGCAACAGAACCGATGGCGGCTCACCATCTTCTTGCTCGCCGCCGGGGTTGAAGACCTGAAGCGTCTTTCCGCGAAGATTTTCCTCGTTTCCACGCTGCAAATCGTGGATACCAATCAACAAAGAATAGTCCATGATTTTGAGCTTTTTCATCAAGACCACGTCCTTTTGCAGCTGCTCCAGGAACAGCTTCTTTTTCTGGATGCCGAGCTCGAGGTTTCGTTGTCTGCGCATCCAGTTGAGGTCCTTCAGCGTCGCCCGAGGGTTCTTGTCCAGGTCGTCTTCCTTATAGTCGCGGCCAATCGTAGATCCCTTCAAGTCGAAAGTTGTGTGGATGTCCCGGTGGGGAGGGAAGAGGTTGTTCATCACTACGAAGTGAATCTTCTTTCCGTAGGGCATCTTGACTCGGTGGAGACCGTAGAACTGAGAGAGCAGCGTATTCGGGTTTTCGGTGACGTGGTGGTAGTAGTCCTTGAGGACCTTGCGGAGGAACTTGTGCTCGGCGTGATGGATGGTCTTGATGATGTACTTGTAGTCTCTGGAAAAGTAGAAGAAGCTACCACTCTTTCCAGGGGAACCCAGTTCAGACAGAATATACTTGCCCGTCAGAGACATGAGGTAGTCTGCGGGGTCCAAGCGAAACAGGCCGCGTAGATGTCGGAATACCCAAGGCGCATAATCCTTAAATTTGAAATCGTACTTCGCCGAGGGTACCAACTCGTTTCCGGCACTGAAGAAATTAGTAAACTTGCAAAGCACGTGGGTTACGCGGGACTTGACGTACATGTCAAAAGTCGACTTCTGCTTCGCCTCAAAGTCGGCATCCGTAAGGGGCCGATCGAGCTTCGCGTTCGTGCGGGACACGGAAACACGGATGCCCGTCAACATGTTGTAGGCGGTGACCCAGTTTGTGTGATGTTCGTCGACCTTTGTGCCGACCAAGACTCTATCGTCATCCTCCTCTTCCTTTCTCTTCCTCTTGCTCGCCCGCTTTTGTCGATAATGCTCGGCCCAACGCAGGGCTTCTTCGTCGGGCACCACCTCGTCACGCGGTACGTCGGACTGCATGGAGCGGGTATCTCTCCGCACCAGATTAAGGGACGCCCTACGCACTCTTTGCGTGGTGCTTGTGGGAGAGAAGCGACCGCTGGAGAAACCCGTGTCGGAGCCATCCTTGGAGGCGCGGTTGGATTGGGTACCTGGAACTTCTAGCGTATGCCGATGCTTTAGTCCGCCGTTTGGCGGTTGCAGCCCCGTCGATGTTGATCCGTTGGGGGTAGCGCCACCAGATTGATAAAGCGGTGGAGAAGAGAAGTGTTGCGGTGATGCCGGTTGGTTATTGGCGATGGGATCTGGGGATAGCGACGCGTTGCTGGCTGCTGGCACAGGCGTTGTGTGGCCGTTGGCAAGTTTGCCTTGGGAGGGTATTGCGGGAGGTGCGTAATTGGGACTGCTGGTCCCGTTTGTTTTTATAGTATGGTCGATGGATCCTGCCGCAGGCGATCCAATTGAAGGCGGCGTGAGGTAGTTATCCGTCGGACTCGATTGCTCGGTATCGGAAGATGGCTTCTTGATGATAGTGATTGGGGGCGGCGGAGCTGTCCGGTCGGGCATGGTAACGGTGTGTCCATTTTGTAGAGGATGCTTTTGATTCTTGTAATCGTTGTACTGGTCGTGGTGATGAGAGTCGTGGTCGTGATAATCAAAGTCTGGGCCTCCTCCGGCCCCTGCCGAGCCGTTGGGCAGCGAGCTCATGCTAGTCGGCCTCGTCCCATTCATCTGAGTGGGGATGGAATCAGAGACGTCTGAGGCGTGAGTTGATGAGGTTGAGCTTTCGTCGAAGCTATCATGGAGATTGTTTGAGCTCGATGGGCGAAGGGGTAAAGTATGGGAGAGCCCGTCAATTGGGTGCTTGTGGCCAGACAGATCGAGCGTGTTGTTTGGGTCGAGGTCCAGAAAGTCGGAATTTGGCGAGTAGACGGGGGCGTTCTCGCGGGTGAGGTAGGTGGGCATGGTCGGTCGTCCGGGGTTCGAGACGTCGGGAGGCTGGACGTAGCTGAAGGTGGGAGTGGATGTGACGGGGGGGTGTTAACGGCTACTGCTACTATTCTGAGCGATGTCGTTATTTTGTCTCTGGTTTCTCCCGGTCGTTCATGGGGGGTATCAGCGGCAGGATGGCGATATTATCGAGTCCTTGGATCGTGGTTTGTTGGATTGAAAGAAAGGAAAACAGAACAACAGGCCGAGCAAAGCCTCAACACATTGTTTTCCGATGAAAGAAAAAACAACGCAAAAGTCGAATCAATGCGGCCGTCGTTCGTATGGATCGTCGAGGTTTGGGGGTATCGTACTTTCGCTAGACGTGCAATTGACGGCGGGTGACGGTGTCGCTATCGATGGCGAGGATCGACGAGTAGCAGAAGGAAAGATCGGGAATTAGGGACGGTGTGTTGTTCCTGACTATGTCGTCACGTCGTCGGGTTCGTCTTTGTCGGGATGGAGGACTGGACGAAGAGAGCGGAGGAAGCGTCGGCGAAGACGTGAAGGGTTGCGAGTCGAGACGAAGACAGAGACAGAGATGGAAGGGAATAGATCAATGGCTCGGGCATGTCTCGACGGCGGCGCGGCGCATGGTATGACGAGGTGGGTGGTTGAGGCCGGTTGGTTGAAGAGAGGGAGTGGGAAGGAAAGCCGTGGAAGAGAGGTTTTGACGATGAGTGAGACTCAGGTCAGAGAGAGCGCGCAAGGTTACGGGTCCACGTCGGTGGAAGAGACGACCTGCAGGGCATCTCCGTTAAGGTACCAGTACGAACCTACGGGTCACAGGTGAGGTGGGCAGGGCCTCATCAGCCGGAAGGGAGACGCTGGAGACACTGGACCTCAGGAACAGGCGGCCCGGTCCACTAAAAGAAAGCCACCAGGCCCCTGCCGGAACCACTGATCGCGACACAGAACCACTGAGAGGCGCCGGAAGCCAGACGTGGACAGAACAAGTTAATGGGCTTCCATCGCTGTGGTCCGACAGTGCTTCCAGAGGTACGTGCTCCAAAGTTTATCACCTCACCTCAAATTCACCTGAAAGCAGGATGTTCAGCAGAGGGGCGGGAGACACTGGCAGTGCTGCCATAGCAGAGAATGAAAGTGGGAGGCGGGTGCACAGGAGGTTCACGGTACGTACTCTTCCCCTGGTCTCCACTGTTCGGGTGGATATTTGCCCAGTCGTCCACCTCCTGCGCCTTATCTAAGCTGCTTGGGGGTTACTACCTAAGGCTGCGAGGCCAGGTTCCTGAATGAGGGAGGAGACGGGACTTTGTGGATATGTATCCCTTCACCAGAATCTGGGTGTAGAGATACTTGTAGGTCCACCACTCCAGATGAAGAAGCAAATCCGCACCCCTGAGTGGCCGACGGCTGGGCTGCCGTGGTGGGGTCTACGGCCAAATGAGGCTTGGCCGCCCACCGGCCTCTGGGTCCTGTTGCCGGGGCTCGAAATGAGCCGGCGACCTCTCGCTTTTTGTTCTCAACTTCTCTGTTTCTGCTCTTCTCTTTCTGAGAGCCACGAGAGTTCACTGTCCCGCCAAGTTACACCAAAATTGAAGCTAGATGCACTTAGGTAATCGTCCGCAGCCAGTGTCTCCCGTTCCCCGTCTCGCTCTCGCCGACACGGTCACCGTTCACTGGTCAAAAACACACAGAGACCACAGCATGTCCCGCCGCCCAGCCCAGGCCCAAGACGTGCTTGACGCCGTGTTTCCGGCCAACTGGGTCAGATTCGACCACCCACCAAGCCACGGCATCCAATTTCGACTTGTCAAGGGCCGTGGAACATCTCCCAGAGTTCATGAATGATGAGGCGTCAAAATCA
Source organism: Colletotrichum salicis (assembly GCA_001563125.1). Lineage (NCBI taxonomy): Eukaryota > Fungi > Ascomycota > Sordariomycetes > Glomerellales > Glomerellaceae > Colletotrichum > Colletotrichum salicis. The sequence continues at coordinate 104,131 of JFFI01002158.1, forward strand.
TGGGACGGGAGACCCCACGGTCCTTGCATACACGTACATAAGCGGTCCACTTTCCCACTCTCTCATATCCGTACTATTCATAGCAACTCTGCTCTCCATCCAACAACCTCCTTCGTGGCTACGTTGATATGCACACCGGTAGGTAGCATCGGATCGTCGACTGAGCCTCACTATGCATGCAGCTCCTTAATCGACCTGCCATCACATAAGCCCTTGGAAGATGGAACTTCTGAGTCCTCATCTTCCCATCTTTCCTTACGGATATCCCATCACTTCATCATCCTCTCTCGTCATTGCCAAAGTTAGGTCTCTGCGCTGATCCACCGTGTGTCTCACAGCCACACTCCCATTGTGTTCCTGCATATCCCTATGCCGCCGCGAAATCAGACATGCATTCGATGGCACTTCGCTAGATATAGATATCGTGCTCAAATGGCGGTTTACCGACTACACGTCTCATCTCCTCGCCTCGCCCCTTACTGTGTACGGAGTACACGATCCCGTCCCTCTACCCAATCTATCTAACTCATTCCGAGATCTCAGGAGTCAGGGGTCAACTTCACCGAAGCAAAGGGAGCCGCAATGGATCAAAGGGCCCTGGGTAATTGTATCAGGACGCGTGACATGTTGCATACAGATACACTTGTCCAGAACCGTTCGGTTCCCCCCGTCAACACCTTAATATCAACGACCTGCCACTCTGCATGCATTACCGCTCCGTTGGCGGGCCCCCCCTTCCCCTCTCCTTCGTATAGGTAAGAGCAACAGATTGCAGAACAAAATCCCCCCTGCGCAGCTGGAAGACCCTCGTTATCCTCCCGCAAAGCGGGGTGTACCATCAAAATGTTGGATTGCGTCCTCATCTCTCCCCTTGTCAGCCCCCTTTGATTGTCTCTGTTTGTCGCAAAGCTACGGATCCTCTGGGGTTTCTGTTCCCGAATAGACAACGTGACGAACAAGACGATGGACATTGTGGGAATGGAGTCGGCATTCGTCCTCGGTGCTCACATCTATCGGAATAGTAGACTTACTCGAGGACAGATGCCGATACTGATTCCAGTCCTGCCTGTCCTTCATTTGTCCTAAAGTTCACTATTCAGTGTTCACCTCATCGCTAGTGCCGCGGGGCACGGGAATCCAAAGAACCCGGGCCCGATCGCCGTCAGCAGTTAATCGGGGCTCTTCATATGTTTTCTAGCTATCCGCCGTGCCGCCCTATATGCCTGTTTCTAAATGCCCACTGTCGTCCTGAACACAGATGTTGCGTTGCTAACTCTAGGGCTGATCTAAGCACACTTCAGGGGAAGCTAATGTTATCCGCGGGAGACAGGACCGGCGAGTGCCCAATCACGCATGGATCCGAAGGGGGATACACAACCTGCGCCCACATCCAAGTTGGTTCCAAGTTGGTTCCAAATCAGTTCTGGTCATCCGCGGCAGCTACCGCATCCCGAGGGCCGCGCCGGGCAATGACTCAACCAGATATTCGTACAGATCCGGATAGAGCAATTTACGGATATCGGAAGCATCATTGAAATGGCATCATTCGGGGAGGTTTCCCTCCAAGCAGGTGGATGTTGCCGAGCCCAGAGCCGTAGCCTCTGCCAGTGTTTTCAGGGTGTCATTCTCAATCTCAACCAACTCAGCCAGGTCTTACCGCCGCGGATCCCCAAAAGACGGGTAGAACATTGCGTATGCCAAAAACAATGCCAACTCATCAGGCGCCCAAAGATCGTCCAAGGTCACATCACGCACCACAAATCACACAACACACATCACACTCGCACCACACGCCCCCAAAAACCAGACCGCCAATCCTCCAAGTTGCTGATGATGAGTCTCCCTCCCGGGATTCGGGAAAGATGAGAGGCGCACACTCACACTCACTCACTCACAACCCGTCTGATGAGGAGCTAGCTAGCGTGCCAGCCCAAAACCTGTCGATCATTTATACAGACCAACCAACCAACCGTGACATCGTGCCAGTCCTGATCGTTTCAACCACACTAAGAATGCACAGTCCCTGGTTTTCCCTGGATCGCCAGAACGTGGATGGTTCCCTGGGACCGCCAGACATGCAATGACCTCACGGCTCACCTGCCCAATCGATTCTGTATTCAATCCAACCTCCCACTAAACAGTCGAGCCAGTCGTGCCGCATGTGGTACACAGCAATGGATTGCAACAGAGATTGGGCAAAATGAACCATCCACTCACTGCCTCGAGCTCTCCTAGTAAAACAGTCTCCAGCGGGGATGACGTGGAAAGGATGCACTCTCATCGACCGGACACCCACCAGGCCTTTTCTATCACCAGAGAACCAAAAAGGCTGTTCACACAACAAGTCCTTTCCCTGATATTTTCACTTCACAGAACCCGCTCCGGGCTCCCGCGCCTGGGATGAACCTCCATACTTTACGCGTGTGCCTGCTTTCCAGTACCGCCCACACCCTTTCCTGCCTGCCCACCCTTGCAGCCGCCAGAACAGCAGCGCTGTTCAGCATTGTTGAATGAAAAAAGAGAGTGGTAAATATTTTTAGTGGTTGCATCGAGCTTTGGCCCCCATCGCGGAAAGGGGTGCTTGCAATAAGGTCGTTCATGCTATGCAGTGCAAGCTGGCCGTGGGCACGAACATGATTTTGTTCCTGGATTTTTCAAGTGACTCTCACTCAGAGGGTCGCCAGCTTGAACCCTCGACCTCTGTTCGATATCATACTCTCTATCTTGTTGTTCTTCGGTCCTCCTTCTTTTCATCTCACCAATACGAGGCCTCCAAGTGCAGTTCGTAATGACGGCGGCTCATTCGGGATTACAATAATCTGAACTCATCGTTCCCCCTGAACCTAATTGAATCCCGTCTCTCTTGCCCCCAGACATTGTTCATGCCTTTATGTGCATACATCAGAGCTCCGACTGAATCGTCCGTGACAAACCGCAATTGAACAATGCAAATGGATGTTTCCGAGCACGTTCACCTAGAGTACTTACCTACCTCATGCTGCAATCTACAAACAACAGACCAACAAAGCTTTCTGGCTCCTTCAATTGCTTGGAAACCCCCAGGATGAGCATATTGATGCTGGCAATAGGATGAAGAACAACGGACGATTGGCTCACTATTTCTCCCATTTCCCACACACAAAGCCGCCGCCCGCCCCCGTAGGGCATTTGCACAGAACAGACATTCTTTCACCTGTTTGTTTTGAATCATAAGAAAGCTGTTTCCAAACAATTTACGAATAGCACAAAGGTTCTAATGCGCAGCATCTGATGTTGCCGCACCTGTCACCAGATGGCATTCTCGTCGTCCTCGAGCTTATGCGCTCTCCACAACCCAACTTGAGACTTGAGTTCATCTCATAATTTACGTCACGAGTCCTGCCTTTCGTCAAGCATAAAATAGTGATTTAGTATTCCAGATAAAAGATTCAGTCTCTTCCCGGGCAGCTAAGAGAGCACTACGAGAACACATCGTCCATGCATATGTCATCTTGGGCTGCAAGCCAAGTTCCTTCCGCCTCTGCTCAACAGCCTACCTGTAGTAGCATATCCATCGGGTCCATACCGCTCAAACCTCCCTCCAAACTCGCGAAATCAACATCGTCGAGATCGTAGTAACGACCGAATCCCTCATCGTATGCACTAGCTATATAGTCCTCGTTGATTGTGTCCGTTGCCTCTGTAGAGCCCGATGTGCTAGCTCCCGGGGCTTCACCTTTCATGGCGGGATGGACAGCTTGACCATCGAAAGGGTGAGTCAACTGGCGAACGTAGGTGAGCGCTGTCTCCAGTGTACACGTAGACTTGCCCGAAGCCAGGTTTCTCTGTATCGATTGAAGTGATTCTTTTCCGCCCTTTCAGTCAACATGTTCATCATCGGAAAGCATGAAGAATAGTACTTACTGCCGAGACGATTTGCTGTGCCACCAAACATGTTAGAAAGGTGGATTTTGAAGGAGGCTTGTAGAAGCGATGCTCACCTATAGGCCAACGAGTCCCTATCTGCTCCATAAACAAGTCCAGTAGGTCAAGCTGGGAGGAGTAAGAAGACATCTCGGGCGAGAGCGCTCTTTGGAAGGCGAAGATTGCGCCGACCAAAAGCACAATGTAGGAGCACATCGGGTCGACGATGTCAAGGTAGGCTGGCTTCCATTTACCCACGACTTCGGCCGCGTCGTTTGCCTTGTCTAGAATCGAGTGCCAGTGTGCTGTAAGATCGGGAGCAGCTGTAGCCGATGAGCTGCTCATCTCAGCAGCACAGATCGCGAGTAACAAGTCGGAACTGGAACATTAGCTTACTTTTCCAAATATCATGCGGCATGATATCGAGCGAGATCACAACCTTACCAGGACCAGACAAGCAAATTCTTCAACCGAGACGCGTGGTCTTCCCCCGTCTCGCCGATGCTCACGTTCCTCACAGGCTGAAAGTACCACGAAGGCAACGCAAACGCCGTAGCTGCGCTATCGCTCTCGAGCTCCCGAAGGCGGTTCTTTAAGCCTAGGCCGCGGCCGGACTTTGCTACAGACCTGAGTTCCGTGACAGATCTTACAAAGGAGCACACGCCGAGATAGAGGCTCTGGTTCGTGCAAGCCGGCTGGGAAAACATGGCCCTCATCGTTCGCCAGTGCTTTGTATGCTTTGACCCGTGCCGGAACAGGTCCCGGTCCTGTTCTGAGTTGGATCCTGGCTGTAGTTCGGACTCGGTGAGCGATTTGGAAGGGAACTTGATCTTCTCTTCGAGGCGACTTGAGATCGGGTTTGGCGATGCCCTGCGGTTTCTCCATGTCAGCACAGTAGAGCCAACTTTCCAGCTATGCCCAACTTTGACTTACGTGATGGCACAACAGCAGGAGTCGAGGCGGTAGATACACCACCATACCCTGTTCCACTCCTCCATCTCAGCATCAAGGTCCTCTACCTCGTTTTTTCGGCTCGCTGACAGTCCACCCCCGCTGCCTGGGCCCTCCTCGCTGCCGAGATAGAAGACCGACCCCGACTCATTACGCTTTCCTCCGAGGTGCATCGTGTAATACAGATCAGCCATCCTGGTGATCTTGGTGGTTTCGGTGACAGTTGCCCACGTCAAGGAGTCAGACATGGCGTGAAGGCACAACAGGAAAGACGCTTTCAGTTCATCGACGCTGAGCTCCGAGTCGTTTAAAAGACTTTTAGCTCGTTGAGCAAAGTCTTCTGGTGACCATGGCACGACCCCTGGGGTAGCGAATTGTGATGACACAGCGAACAGTGCCATTTTGAGACGTGGTGACATGTGGATCGCGTTTCTGGGTCGCCTGTCTGGACAAGGCTCGAATAATTGGTAGTTTGGCTGGATGTGTTTGAAGTAGAGATTCAGTCTTTGAGCGCTTCGTTAGTCGCTGGTTTCTTACGTGTCTTTGCCCCAAGGATAGATGCCGGTCACTCACAGGTAAGTCTCCATCTCGAGGCTGACATTTGGACCATATGATAGCGGCCTTCCCAAACCATTTCCAAACCAAGACAGGAGGGACACGTCATCAAAAGAGCTTATTCCATTCGAAGCGCTAAATGGTTCAGAGCCCAAGCCGTTGGTGCATCTCGTAGTGTCCCGTGCTCGACCACTTGAGCTGCGCTCTGAAGAGGTGGTCGACCCATCAACAGTCGAGTGTTTGGGTCTTTTTATACATCCTTTGGGAGGTCCTAGGATACGCCGCAATACGTATTAGGAAACAAAGTCGAAGTAAAGCTCTGTGCAACACAATTACCTGGTTTTCTTCTTCGTTTGGTGTATGAACAACCTATGTGACGCGTGCGGCAATTTCCACAAGCAGGACGAACCTGGTCACCTATTCCAAGTTCAGGCGGTTAGTAATACTGTGTGTTGGTAGAAATACCACTGTTGCTGAGCAGCTCAACCTCTTACATTTCGTTTTCTTTCTATGGAAATATCGTCAGCTCAGAAGCCTCCGTCAGATGGGGATAGTTAGAAGCGAGTCAATGGATGGGAACGAACATTCTACAGTGGTCACAGACACGCAGCTTTGCCTCATCTGACCCGGGAGGATTCAAGTCATTGCCTGGGGTAAAGTGGTTATCTGTCGTGATCTGAGGCGACTCAGAAGACATCACGATCCGAGAGCCCGGTAGCGATTGGCATCGAGTGCATCAGGATAGCTCAATGATACCCCGAATGGTAACCCTCAAAACAGGTAAGAAGAAATTCGGCAGTGTACAACGTGACCTTAGGAACAGCCTGTCTGGCAAATGACAAAAGGAAAGCCCAGAAGTCGAAGTTGCTTACTACAGAGTATGTAGACGGAGATGGCGTTTCGTGCTGCGGCCTGCGGGATAAATGCAGACGGCTCGAATAGGCTTACGAATCCCGTTTCTTTGCGGGGTAGCCGGTGGAGATGCCGGGAGATCTTCACGGGGCTCTCTGTACTTCCTCGCACTCTGACGTCTATGTTTCGGCCTCGGCAATTAGGAGCGGTCCGGGACTTTCTGCAGTGAATTGATTTATGATGATCAAACAACCGCATTTCATTCCCAACGGTTTCGACTCTGGGTGAACAACATTTATCCACAACGAAGTCTACGATCGAGCCACGCCGAACCAAACAAGAATACTCGGACTTTCTCTAACCTCAGAGCTACCCCGACGGAACTTCGCCACAGCTTACATAGCAACGCACATTAGTATTCAAAAGAATTGTTAGATGTGCATCCGCACATAAACACAATACATCAAAACCAGCCACTGCCTTATTCCTTGCTAGCTCTGATCTCCGGCGTCCGCGGGCTAAAGCGAACCAGCAGACCCGACTGCTTCGCAAACCAGAACGTCGTCACCTGCCACTCCGGCTCGCTCGAAGCCCATTCAAGACTAAATCGCCTCAATATCTGAGGCACCACCTTCCCAACTTCCATGATTGAGATATTTTTGCCGATGCAAGTACGGACACCAGCCCCGAACTACAGATGTCGAAGCAAACAGTCAGCACATTCCTTCGAGATGGTCTCGACTTCATCAGAAGATTCACACGTACACTCATGTTATGCCGCTCCATCGTCTTGACAGCTTCGATATCATCACTGAGCCAGCGCTCGGGCCTGAACGTATCGGCGTCATCGCCAAAGATACTGCGGTTGCGATGGATTACGGCGGCGTTCATGCCTACGACGGTGCCGGCCGGTAGGTGAAACCCAGAGATTTCAGCGCCCGTATCGGGGACAATGCGTTCGAGGGGGTAGGATACCCCCGGGTGCATGCGCATGGATTCTTTGACGCATGCCTGGCTGTGTATTGTATCAATGTTAGGAGGGCGAGTCACTTAAGCCCAGTTGAGGGAAAGACTTACAGGTATTCGAGCTTCTGGCTCTCGCCAAAAGTGACAACGGGTGAGAGTTCTCCTCTTTCTTGTGCTTCGTCGATCTCCTTCTGCAGAATATCATACACGCGCTTGTCACGCAAGACATAGTAGAAAAGAGCTCGGAGAGCGATGCCAGTCGTGTCACTGCCGGCCAGCCTTGTTTCGTCACATACTAGTCAGTACAAGCCACTTTGTGAGACATTCTTTATTTCTTACAGGTTGTTCATCAAGTGGTTCATTGTGTCTCGCGTACTCATATGTTCGCCAGTCGACGCTTGTTCTCGTCGAAGATATGCCAGGAAGTCCCCTCGCTCCGAAGAATCTTGTTTGGCATCGTAGTCTCCGAGGCTCTCCATTACCATCTACTTCTAGTCAGCTTGACTCGACCCGAAGAATGAAAAACAACGCATGATTCATACTCACATTCTGAACTATAAGCAACGGATCATCCATTCCGATTTTAGCCAGTATATTTCTCAACGTCACGTTGCCCAATAGATATTTGTGCAAGACGGGCACCTGCCCAACGAGACCGCCGTACTTGAGCCCTTTCTCAATTCCAGAGATGACACCATTGACATCGGAACGAGTCTCCATGAACCCAAAGCGGCGGGAGAACGTGATAGCGCCAATGACGTCGAACGCGTACCACTGTACCCAGGTGCCCAGGTCGACCACCTGGCCCTGCATGTCGGCCATGGCATCCGTGAACATTTGCGTGCAGGGATCCACCAGATACTCGAGGGTTCGGATGGACGTCATGGAGTACTTTTGGGCCACTGGCCGCTTGAGAGCTTTGTGCAGCTCGGGGTTGGTCGCCGTGAACATACTTGGCATAGTCTCGTCCTCGTAGATAGCGTCCAGGGTGTTGTAGAAGTTGGACTTTGAGCCGCCAGTGTTAGTTTATATCGCTTAGGTTCATCTTTCAGTTACGCATACCTTAATGAATTTAGAAGTTATGCCGTAGATGGTTTGTAGAGCTGCCGGGTCAGAGATATCCACCACGTTGGGTGCAGTTCGAACGACTGGCCCGTACTTGTTGTGAAGTTTACGGTAGTCTGTATGGGCATTGCCCTTCCAGACGAAGGATACGCGCCATAGCGGAGTAAATCTGGCTAGGAAGGGCCCTGGGACTCTACTGAGGCCGGGGCGGAAAGCTACTCGCAGTGCATTGACGATGAATATGAGTAGGATAAATACGAGCCCAAGCGCAGCATGATGAGAATCGATGGGTAACATGATCACTTTTGAAAACGGGTGTAAGTGAAGAATGCGATTTGATTGTGTGGCGTAAGTCATTGGGTCATGAACCATATATACTCTAAGCCCGGGGACTTAGTAGGGATTATCGGAATACACCGACCCAAGGTTTTCATCTTTGTTGACCTTGGATGGATATTACACTGCTCTAATCTTTGTGGGGAATTCGGAATATCCTAGCTCAGAACTTCTCCTCACTTCGCACCGGCACATCACAACCTGCGGGGCATCCAGAGGATCCTCCGGTGTCTCAGGCCTGGCACACTTGCCGTGCACCTGGCGAATCGCCATTGGAAAAGATGCATCAAATTGCCGTGCATAAATTTGGATGAATATTGGCATTCGAATGTTTCTTGATTTATGCCTAATTACCTTGCCATCATATCGGCAATTTATTGTATTCTAGTAGACTGCCCCTCATTTAAGGGATCACAGCGGCTGGTCTTTGGTGAGTGTAGGATGTGTAAGAATAACCAATCTTTGCAGCTTAGGGTAACAACAATATACAGTCATTACCTGGCTTCTTAACTTCATTCAGGAACCAAGCCTAATCGAAGTCATCTCCCAAGTGCTCATGTCGGCTCCCAGGAGTCCGTCGGCACAGCTGCCGGAACGTTGGGACCCAATCCGGTGCGACATTGAGGTTCCTCCGGACCCACTTCGGGATGCTCCGGAGTCTGCCCCCACCCCCGGCGGTCATCACCTACGACCGAAAGGCCGTCATTCATGCTTACCACCTGCGCTTTAATATCGCCTTCGTCATTGGTCTATGAAGTATTGCATCGCATTCACCAGGACGTCGCTTGACAGTACTTTCTCCACTTTCTTCTTCGGCTGCACAAGTACCTAAAGTACTCAAAGGTCCTGTGTAAGAGTGATACCTTACGTCAAGGTCCGTCGCAGCGCACATGTCTTGTCATTATCGAGATTTGATTTGTATCCATGAGCGAATTCTGGATCTTTGCCGACGTTACAACTTCTTAACTGGAATTATCACTATCATTGTTCACGTTCTGAGTATCAAAGGCAACAGTCCCCTCAACGCAATCGCCGTTGAGCAACAAGCATCTAGGTCTTCTTTCCATTTGAAGGGATATGATTGACAATCACTTCTCTATTAGACCTCTAGAACATTGTGACTAGCAACTGATACAGATAACATGCATGCCCTACGATGATCGAAGTGAAATTGCACTCTCCCATGTCAAATTAGTTCTCTGTCATTAGATGGCCTCATCTTAATCATAGTTCCTCATGGCGTCGGGGTTTCAACGCTTGATAATCGATATTGGAGCGACTTGAACGGCAAAGCACTCGGCACAGACGCCACAACAACTTTTCCTGGACCGGAAATGTTCAAGTAGATTTGAGTGATGCCGGGTATCAATGTACGATCAGAAGGAAGCTTTTTTACTTGTAATCGCTGAGCAGCCACTATCTACTTAGGTTGACCATTGGCCAGATCCCTCGAGAGACAAGCACACCACAATCTAGAGATTGTCCTGAAAATTTTCGAGTGCTATACTCTTGTCGGCATCTATTCAGCGACACGAGCTCCTTCTGAGCTGCAGCCCGATATGCTATAGAGTCACGTCTGAGGTTCAAAGACTTGGCCACTAATCTCTCCCGATCGCCTCTTCTCGCGACCTTGACAAGATCATGACCATATCATCAGCAAATAGCGCGTATACCAACGATTTAGTCCGGACAAGTCATTCTGCGCCGCTGAAACCGAACATCAGAGTGTCCCCGAACGTTTGGCGGGCATCCTGAATACATATGTGTGAATGCGAACAATGCGATGAAAGAAAATACCGCACACCTTCACTCTCGGCAGTTTAACATGGGCGAAATGAGTTTTTGAGGTTATGAAAATGTTGCTAGCAAGAACTCAAGGGGGTCCGATCAATTCTAACAGATAGTCAAGAGCGGAATGCTTATGCTAGTTCACCGTACAAGCTGAGTTCGGTAGTTGTGATGATACATAATTCTTGCTTGCCTTGCTAACGATGCATCAGTGAGCTCGAGATGGCGGTAGAGTATGATGAAAGTATTCTAGCATCTATGGAAGAGCACCCTAGAACAGGACTTCATTTCTTTGAACGTCTCTACATTCTTCAAGTCATGATTTCACAAGGGCTGGACGTCAGAGCTGTCGTCAAGCTAGTATAAACGATGAGTGACTTCAGGCAGTAGTTTCACAAGCACTAGCCTGGGATTAACAGCACATAGAGGCGAAGAACCACTTCAAGAGGACCCTGGCACGCAGTCAGGACTCAGGATTTGAGTGCCTGTATACTGTAGTTAGATAGGAGCTAGGCAAGACCATCGGCGGTGCAAGCATGCAGTATTACTGGGAAAGGAAATCAACTTCTACAGTCATGCAATGTTTACTTGATTACATGGACGCGATGTTTTGTAAGACTGTAGTTTACTTACAGTATGTCATCAAGACCGTCTTCCCTAGGTGGCCGGCACTACTATTCAACATGAAGCAATAAATAGTCGAAATAGATAATTCTGCCAGTATGGTACTGACGGGATGGAATAAACTTCGCTATCACCTCGTACGTCGAGTCCGCAATAACGATACTCGTGGTTTGCGCTTTAGTCACAAGGGTAATACCCTTGTATTCATGTTCGCTATTTGATATAATATCACCAGATATAAGTGGCTGCCCTCAACCAGACTGTAGCAGGCATATAATTAGGTACTTCTTCGTACCACTTTCATCTGATGTAATGTGTCATACTACTAGTGCCTCTTCTTGTCATATTGCCCTACATGTATCTGAACTGCCCACCAACGAAGTCACGGAGACTCTTGATGTGAACTTTACTAGCTGCCATATCTTTCTCTAGTATCTCCTTGTGAGCATGATCTCAACGCAATGGTACTCCGACTCAATATTCAATCATCGCTGCGGAAGACCGGTGCCAGAATAGTTTTCCGACGATTGAGAGCTTCTCCTTGAAATCTTCTGCTCGTAAGTTGCCATTACTCCGAGTCGACGAACCCGAAGCTTCGGGTCGGAACATCGGAGAACGACTGCTAAGCTCAAAACCACATTTTTGCCGAAGTAGAGAACGATACCGAGCTGACCAGCTGTACACAGGATATGATTATGTTCCGAACTAAACCTTGCTTTCTGAACCTACATCTACATTGGGATACACATCCGGATCAACATGAATTAACGTTAAAGATACTCATCCCAAGCCCGATACTTACTTGGCGGCTATCATGTCTACATTCAATACCTATTTGAAGGTCGTGCTTGATTCAAGCTCGCTCCACCTTGTAGCTGTAGCGCAACGTAGCACTCGGAAATGATCGTCGTGTCAAGTTGCAAGCAGTCTCATCTCGACGCCGCCAAGCCCACAAAATTGTTTGATCACCACGCGACAGCTCGCCAACTCCTGCCCCTTCTTTGACCCTCCCCTATGTCACAGGAATGTATGCTTATAATAATCTCAAAGTCTCAACCTTGCCGTCCGTTCCTGCGGAACACCCTAGCTACGAAGATGTTAAGAAGACCGCCTTACTTTCTTGGGTTGCCGAGTTTCGATAAAGAGCGGGTAGTGCTAGGACATCCTGGCCGTGGGCAACACAGGTGATACAGGAACCAGTAGTTGATCGTCATTGACGGCATGGATCAACGGCATGCGCTTTCCGCATGGTCCCAGGGATGATTTTTCAGATTTTGGAAATGCTATCACGGAAGGTTGTATCACATGGATTAACCTTTGGAGTTGCTTTCAGCACCTCGCCCTACGCGAGGCTTTGGGTGGCGATGAAGAGTAATCACTTATCTGCTTAATGTATCATTAAAGTTAGTGTTCCAGAACCTTGAACATCTACCGCCCGTCAAATACTGTCAAGGTTGACTAGACGAGATTAGCACGGTATCACACATCTTATTAATCACTTTGTCAATCTATAACACCTGTAATAAGCCGACTCAGAGTTCCCGAGAGACGCGAAACCTTTCTCTGCATTGAACTTGGGGATGCATGGCAGCATCCCACACGTATCGTTATTCCGCTTTAAATGCGAGCGCCTCGCTTTTCTTGCGGGGAAATTTTGAACCATTGTCCTCTAAACTCACTTTGCCATCCTAGCCACAGACTCTAGCGGGTAAATTGAAATCAGGGTAGTTCGATAGAGTTGCATGTCTGACGTCCATGACAACGTAGTTTCATCAATTCAAGCATATTTCGAGCAAGGCAGTCCCTTGGTAATCTCCAATACTCTCAACCTCGGAGCCGACCAGACATTACTGCGACTTGCCAAGAGTCACAGTGAACCGAAGAAAAGACGACAAATTCGCGCCCAGTTACAGCATTTGCAAAGTCGAGAACATATTGGCTGTCACGGACTGTGGCTTGGCGCATCTGAAGGCCTCGTGATGCCCGACTATTCAAAAGCTCGGATGAGTGAGATCAAGCCGTCCAAAGGAATTAACCACCCGACGTTGGGCAGAGGCTTAAGCTCGAGAAAAGTGGCCGGTTGGACCTGCCCGTGGCCTCTCACGGACGTAGGGACGAGGGGCTGGCTAGCACCTACGGAACGAACACCCTTTGAGGTTCTCGCGAGTCTAACCGCCTTTATTTGAACCTTGAAGGCAAACAACCGAGACTTTAAGATCGATGACGAGGACTGCCAATCCAATCTTGAGGTTAACCTTGACGGCAACTCTGTTACCAACCTTTTCGTAAATACGAAATGGACTGTTTGTTCAGAAATTGGGAAAGAAACTCTCAGTGAAAAAACAGAGTATTGGTTCACGCAACTGTAAGCTAAATGATAACAAGGTTCCGGGGGACACCTCAAGGCTAACCTTACAAACGACACCATCTTCGGCACACTCGCACCGAGCATCTCTTTTGATAATCGGCACAAAAGTCTTGCTGGGCATGGGAAACCTGTGCCGAACAGCGGTCGTCTCAGGACATACCGTCTCGTCTGATCTTCGCACACGCCCCCCCTCTTTTTGGCTTTCTCACGAATGACGCAAAAGAAGGACAAAACTTACTCGGGACCACCACCAACACGACCACCTTAAACCCATTTAGCTTTTTTCTGCCCTCCTAGGTCCGAGGGAACGGACTTTCAGGAAGTGAGAGAGACCGCCTCCCACCTTCCCGACCCCTGGAAGCACATCTCCAACGGTTGCGACGCACTCGCTTTTCCCAGTGACACCGCACACGAACTGTCTCGTCTGGACATGCCCTCTATTCTTAGCTATCCCAGGCTCCCCTTCCCGCGTGGGAGGTTTTAGCTCCGCGAATCCATGCCGTTTGGGCAACTTGCGCGGCACTTTAAAAATCACCCGCGTGGACATGGGATGCCATCCCAGTGGCTGAGTTCGAGCAGACACCACCCCGAGAAATTTTGATGTACGCTTGCATCCGTGACACAGGGCGTGGGCATAAACATTCGCTGCTAGCTGGTCCTCAAAATCGGAGGCAAAGTCGTGGGATCACATATCGCGTACGACTATGGAAAATCCTCCGAGAAGATTAAACTAAGATGCGTAGGGCGCCGAGCATCTCGACCGTCCCAGATATAGGTTCAACTGTAAGCCCCTGCATATCAGGTAACAATCCCTCGCATAAGTATGCATGGCCGGAAGCTCTTTCGGTTCTCTGGTTGGCTACTCGAGTCTCCGACCACCCGGCACCAAATCAACTGCACGCCTGGGTACGGGATCCCCAAAGAACGCGCGTAAGCTCAATACCCTTTGAGTGACGAGTTCGGCGCCGTTTCTGGGGCCATGATCGAGCCACTCAGTATCCACCCCCACCGGCCCGACACTCGAGCCCGGAGCCGGCTCCAGTCCGTCGCGGCCGAGGGTAACAGCCCTTTTTTCGACACGCATGGGACTGCTGGAGACTAGGTAATGTAGGTGCGCGGCGATTTCGAAGAACAGACATTGGTTCGGCCTTATTTTTGATCTTGTGTGTTCCATGTCCGCGGGCCGCTTACGTCCTCCGCCTGATGCTAAACTTCTAAAGTGGGTGATCGTTCCCACAATATTAGACTGGCATGTTCGGAAAACCCGGTTTAGTGGTGCTTTTCAGCCTCAACCCCCCTTACATTGTGTATGATCGATCAATCGTCCAGATACACTCACCTGAAGACGTACAAAGATTATGGATCAAGGAGGCAAAGAAGGCGCCGAAAACGAGTGAAATTTGCAGATTGGAAGCTCTTTAATTCCTTGTTCAAGGAGCATCCCCTCCCCATCTACGGAGTAGTCCCACGTGGGTTTAACTAGTCTAACCCTCTAGAACCCTGGTAAAAGGCTCCTCAAGGTCTGCAGGCGACATGGAGATGAATGGAGGCAGTGCAGTGCCGCGTTCACTTCATTTCGGACAATTGGTCAGTTTTGCATCTTGGCTCTCCCCCGATCTCACCATAAACTTGCCAAGGATCATAAACGCGAAGCCGCGAGACTGCCGCAGTGAGAAGGACTTTGCACAGGTTTCCTCCGGCGAGCTGCCGAATCGGTTGGTGAGGGTGGAAAATGGGGCCACTCAGACCAGGACTCGAAACGAAGTGCGATCCTTCCACCACAAATCCCATCCCCTCTCCTTTCGTTCGGCACGACTTGCCTTGGCTCGTTCCATTCGGACTACAAACCCATGCTGTCAAGATCTTTGCCGTATATGCTTCTTTAGCGGATCCAAACGTCGGAACAACTTCTGTTCCTTTCGGGCATTATTCGGGCGCCTGTCCATTTCCATCTTAGCACCCACGGCGGCCTTTTTTCAACAATAATCTTACCATGCCACCGGCCCAGGGTCATTGGCCCTGTAGAGCTTGCGTGTCGCGTGCCGGGGGTTCCGCTCGGAATGTGACTCCTACGCTTATGCTTCCGGAATAAGTGAGTGCAGCAAGCAAATGGTGCTCTCCCAACTGGCCAAAGTACGTGAGGTATTCAGGGGCAAATCGCAATGGATCTTGGCCGAGCGGTGACGGTAGAAGTTTGTCTCGCGGAAGACTGGAATCGAAGTGCAATTCTAGAGCAAAGCCTCGGAACTCGGGAGCGGTCATCACCATTATCTTGGGATTTGCTTGCACTCTTTAGGGGGTCATTCCCTCTCCACAATAATGTCTCAAGAAGGGATACGCGCGGCATTGTGCCGTTTCAAGATGAACGATACGCCGAAGTGCTCAGTTGACTTGACACTGTAATTTTTGACTCGCTGGGTAGTCGCCAGAGAAACTAGCAAACCGACTCGACAGGCGTCTCAGCATGTGGATTGTGATGGCGACAGTGTAGGACAGCCAAAACGGTTCTAGAGAACTAACAAGAAGATTCTGAGACTGTCGCACTTACCTGGACGATACTTTGTCCGTCGAACAAATTGCAAAGCCAAGTTGACGGATTCATTGATGCCGCATTGTCTGGCTCCGTAGTCCGTACGTTAAAGAGTGATTCCTCAGGCTCTGTCCGCGCATGGTGTCTGCTACGAAAACAACACGACAAATGGTCTAAAATTTGGCTGGTAACATGAGGAAACACCGCGCAGTGAAGGAATGAATAGAAGTAAATACAGAGCTATAACATATATTACGATGAGAGCATTCTGATTCTTTGCTTGTCGTTGCCTGATTCTACGGGGGCGATTTGGCGTTTAGCGGGTGTTTTAACACCTTTACACGCAGATGCTGGCCAGAACAATCTCAGAAAAGAGTCTTCTCCAAGTTTTGCATACCAATTTGAATTGGAGCCAAACCGTGGAATTATTTGTTTCCAGCAGAATGACAGCTCCGTCAAGGGTCTACGAGATGATAGCTGTTGATCTGGCGAGGTGCCCGCAGTACCTAGGGGGCAATGGATTTCGTAAAGCTGACAGACAATCAACGCCATCCTCGGGACTGCATCACAGCCATAGCAAATTTTTGACTTGATGAAAGCTAGGTTCCGAGAGGCTTGTTCAAGTTGCGAATGCCCATGGGTAAGGCCTTCTTGAACCCCCTAAATTACTAGAATTCAGAATTCAGAATTTAATTTAGTTAATGTCCCATCATCGTCAGACTTTTCAGAAGAGCCCGAACGATGGAGTTAGTAGCAAGTGTAGCTGTGTTCTTTGGTGAACATACATCGATTCAGATGCAGCTTCCGAAAGGCCGTTACGTGAAGTTATCAAGCTTAGAGCTACCACAACGGCGGGCCTCCTCATCTTCGAGCTTAGAATAGTCGATCGATGTTTGCCAGAGCCAACACAACCGTTCCTATTATTTCTGCACCCAGCTTCGACATCGGTCTAGACTACGGATTCGAACAGTCAACCGCCATTGTACCCAACTATTCCATGACATTGTCAACGACATGATACACTAGCCAGCGCCTCCGCCCTCACAAGATGGGCGTGATTCTACAATGTCCGGAATGGCAAAGAGAGGCGTGTCTCCAAGATACATAGAAAGCTACCTTGAGGTACATCAACAACTTTCTGATGAGTTGTGAGAGGCATAGTGGAGTACGGGCACGTCAAAAGGCGAAGCTTTGGATAAACTCATCCATCAAGGGGAAGTGAAACTGCAAATCAACACTTGGCATCCCAAAATCGCTCGTCGACGCAACCGACGGGTATCACGGCCACGCCTTCGGAGACTCGGCCACGAGCGACTAGCCAGCATCCACTACATCGACTACGGAGTACCAGCCTTCCAGCTTGGAGACTGGACCGCCCAGGAGGCGGCGGGCGGCGGGGCAGCCAGACAAGAAACATCACTAACCTCCTGAAATGTTCCCCATTGAACCGCTGCCATGCTGCAAGGCAAAAGTCTGTATTTTCCCAGGCTCTTGGCCTTGGCCCTGCTTCGAGAGGCCCAATGGTGAGGCAAACGAACACGCAGCCAAGCGGACGAGAATAGCAACTGGGAAAATCAGTGAGGTTAAATCCACCGTACTACCTCACGTCCCCCTAGTCAGAAAGCAACTTTTCGCGACACGCTATCGCTCGCCAAGACTCCTCTATTCTCCTAATCCTTCCAATCTCCTGCGCCGTGTGGCCGTACGGGCCCGCCAAGATAACCCAAATTCCCTCCTGAAGCAAGTTTACCCATGGCTCCTGTCGTTTATTCCCCACCGTACCGAAGCTAGATTCGTCAAAGCTTGCCTTGTTGGTGTTTTAAGTATGTGCCTGTCAAGGACCGTGCTTCTTCGTGGACGGTGGATGAATCGGCAGGGGGTGGGAGAGAGAGAGGCACGATGTTCGAACCCGTCCAAGTTCAACCAAAAGACGACCCAACATCGGCAAGTGACCGATTGAGTGTGCCGTTCTGGCTGTCGTCCACCCCAGAGATCAGAAGGGGCATGTGCGTTCTGTACCCGGGAGGAAACATTTGGCGAAGGACGTCGTCTCAGGAGGCGATTCTAGACGATGGGGGAACGGAGGATGACAGTGGACATCAGATCCACGGCGGCTAGCGCACCTTGCTCGGAATGCGACCGTACAGGCTACAGCCTATCCGTACACTTACAGGCACCAGACCCGAAGCCTTTTGTCTCTTTCGTCTCTACCGCCGTCTGTCGACACCCCTGGGCAGTTGGTCGGCTTTACTTGCGCATTCTGAGACTTGGCTTCCTCTTGATGTGACCATGACCCTCAAGAGATCGAATATGCGTGAGGGACTTCGGTGGGGGAAGCATCCAGTCTTTTTTGGAGAAGGCAAACATTTCCCCAAGGGGACGATGGATGCGCATTCGGAATCCAAAACGAAGCGTTGACGAGTTGAGTAATGGTAGGTACCGAGAGCTCCTGTCACCACTCATTCAGAGTCCTGATCTCAACGTGAACCCCCCCGGCTCCGAACCATACGGACACTGAGCTCGTTTTGCTTGGCTCGCATTTGATCCATAATAGTTTATTGAGGGGCCCCTTCCCATGTCCGGCAAGTGTTTTCTCACTATGTCTTCCCCCTCGAAGGAACCCCAGCCCTTGGCAACGTCATCCATTTCACCCAATGGCACGCAACGGATCTCCAAAGACCTATTCGATGGGAGACCAAACTCCGGAAACTTTGCCGTAGTATCTGATGACCTGAGCAACGGACATAGAGTTGTTGGGTTTCAGTGAATGCCGACTACCGCGGTGTTCAACGCGGTGACCTCCAAGGGATACGAACCAGCCTCGATGGCTTTCATGTAGCCTGTACGCCGTCGTGATCGCGGTGCAGGGCGGTGCCCCGACTCCGATGCCAAAATTTACGTTGAGCGCCAACAGCACGGCCGCGCGCGCTTTCCAAGATAATGAACACCAGTCAGGCGCTCTTGGAAGATTTCCGAGAAATGATACAAGCTACAGAATGCACTGACAAAGACGGCGCTTCTACTGCCCAAGTGGACCGGCCTGACTTGGGGCAAGGTAGTTTTCCAACAGGTCAAGCAACAACCCACCTATGACCCCCTACTTACGCGTCCGTCAAGACTAAGCTTCAAAGTCCATCCCAAGTTTATTCTGATTCCCCCAGCCCAGCGGCTCTCTGTGCCGAATGTGAGCATGCTACCCGTCAAAGATCCAAACTGGCTTTTTTGTCAGCGCGCCCGAGTGCACACCCTCCTTCTTCACCTCCACGAGTCATAACGTGAACCTATCACAAGTCCGCCTATAAGACAACTATCGGGGTAAAGCGAACAAGGAAAGCACGGGCTAAACGCAATCATCATGGCCTCGATGGGAAGGAAAAAGGTTGAAGAGCGTTCTATCAGATCAGATCAGTCCCGCCCCCCTTCTTGATCTCACTACAGACGCCGGCCTTGATCACCATTCAGCAATAATGTCCATTCCTTACGCGTCAACCACCGCCGACCCCCCTCCGCCAAGCGGCACTGGGTATCCGTCGGTATGGGTAAAATTAAGGTAGTAGCTCAGGTAGCTCAGGTAGGGGGTCGCAAGCTGCTGCGCCTCAATGAGGACAGGCAAGCGGAATTTGATCCCGTCCCGCGTCCCGGGGCTGGGAAACGTTGAACACACTCCCCGGAAAGACGAACAGACAACTGTCCGGCATCAATCGGATCAAGAAAAAGTACGAGAATGAGGATGTTGTCCATGGCTGGCTCACTCCAGAGAGAGAGGAATGACTACGAATGCCAGCAGCCATGATACCATCAACTTGTCCTCAAGACAGAACGCCAAGAAAGCATTTGCCCTTTTCCTCCCACCTGTAACGACGCAAACCGAGCCTCCCCGTAAACGGTAAACGCTTCCCGTTCCAACTTACAAGTACCCACGAACGCAAGCTTTTTTGTCAGCACCCACCACGTCCGGTCCCTTGATCTCAGTCAGCATTACCATTCCCATGAAATCCATCAGAGGGTTGTCTCATGCATGGAGTGGAGAAACCTGTCCAGATCTTGGCTTTTTCTTCTTTCTCCATTATAATAATCTCAACGCCGTAAAGTAACTCGCGCGCGCGCGCGAGGGAGAAGCCGATTGTGGAGGGACTGGCAGTCTGAGCATGATGAGCATCTTACCTCGTTTCGAAAACATGACGAACAAGCAACATCCATCCTTCCACTCACGGGAATCTCACACTTGATCTCCCTTATGGCGTACATCCCACTTCCCTTGAGCCAACGCTATTGGCCACCTTGTGACGATGATCATTGGTGCTTCTCTCCAATCTTCACACCAAAGACGGCGAGGGCATCATCAAGCCAAGACTTCAAATCATACCCCTCGAAATCCAACTCTAGACATTTGCCGTAATCATACGCTGCTCCCAACCGTGCCAAAAAA
>JFFI01002161.1:0-50486 GCA_001563125.1 Colletotrichum salicis
GCTTCTAGGAAGCTATCCGACCGTAACGTATAATAATCGATTATTATATCAACCAGACTAACCATACTGTTACTAAGTATCGCAGCCTCAACTTCTACAAATATACCCCTACGACTAGCTGGCCGTAACACTTAGCCAGAATATCACGATGAGTTCGGCCCCATAATCGGCGCGGGGTGAGTACCCAACGTAATCTTCCAAGTGGCCCAGTTGGCTTGCAAACAGTTAACCTCAAGTTAGAGTTCATTAACCACACCTACCATCCTCTAGATCACCTCGAGTTAAATCTGTTGACAAAATTAAGAGCCTCATAGGGTTTAGCTGGTTCTGTACATAAAATATACTCGAAAACCAAAACAAATCGACCGAGCTGGGACTCGAACCCAGAACCTTTGCTACCGGAAAGCAACGCGCTGCCATTGCGCCACCCGGCCCTATACATGAAAATCTCGAAATTCGCACGGAGATGGAGCGCTGTCATTGGAGCCGAGAGCGGACGTTCAGCCGATTCGCGGTCGTTCGCGCCGCAGAAGAGCGCCACACCCACTTGGGTGCGTCCTTCCCTCATCCACACTCACATTTTCTGTAGGCTCCCCAGGAGCAAGAACACGCACCACCACTTACACCACCTTACGAAACACATCACGATCTTTCCAACCACCACGATTTCACACGTCTCATTAAAAGTCTCGCCAGAATGGCCCGAATTCCAACAATAGCCACCGTCGTGCGTGGTGCAGGCGTCAACATCGTACTCAAAGCAGACCAGCCCACAGGCCGCACCGTCTCCGGGACAGTCCAAGATGTGCTCACGCGCGGCAACCACCCCCGAGGCATCAAAGTCCGGCTCGCCGACGGCCGGGTGGGACGAGTTCAGTCTCTTGCCGACAGTACACAACAACAGCAAGACCAGTCATCTGCCTTCACCGAGGTCGCTGAAGGCTCGACGGGCTACGGAGACTCACGTAGACCTCCCCGGCGCGGTGGCGGTCGTAGGCAAGATGCCGAGGCTGAATTGCCGTCGGCGCAGGTCGGGCTTGAAGCTTACATTCGGCCTGCTAAGCAGAATAACGGTGGACGCGGTAGGGCAGCTGTGAACTCTGGTGCTCAAGTACAGGAAGCGGCGCCTGCTGTGACTTCTGAGATTGTGACGTGCCCGGTCTGCGGTGAGTTTGAGGGGGATGCTGCTGCTGTTGAGCATCATGTTGCTGGTCACTTTGATTGAAGCACAGTCGCATCATCTCATTTCACATCACCACATGACACTTGGCCAGTCTAACGCGGGTCCACTTGTTCATCGAAGTTTCTATTCAGGCCATCAACTCTAGCGCCTCATCTACCAGGAAGGATGACTGAAGAGCTCCCAAGGATCTATCCAGCTGTCGAGGCTCAACCAACGTAGGCTTACGCCCACCAAGTCATTCATCTCACCACTTACAAGCGATACCTGAAGCCGGCAGTCTTCCAGTCCGTCACGTCCTCGTAATCCTCAGGACACAGCTCAACCCGGTCAACCATACCCGCAACATCACCAGCAGTACCCTCAGCCTGCATGATCTTACCGCCGCCAACAGCACCAGCGCCGCCAGCGCTGCCCTCGTACCCCTCTTCCCTAGTGCGCTTGTCGTTCATCCACTGCAGGTAGAACCTCAATCCCAGCGCAAGCACAACCACGAGCGCATAGCAGATCATGATGGTGCGGAAAGCAGTGTTGTAGTGCGGCTCCTCGGAGGCCTTGAAGAATTGCGGGCCGGCAATGTTACCAGCGCAGTAAGCAAGGAACAACAGCGACGACATGGTCATTTTCTTGGTCACGCCGCGGTAGTTGGCCGAGACGAGGGACATGGCGAGCGGCATGGCGGCGGGTCCAGGGGAGAGGAGGAAGTAGCCAAACAGCTGGACGCCGCTGCTGACACTTTCACGGGAGTAGATGATTGCGGCGCCAGTGATGCAGGGCAAGACGACGATGGCGATCAGGATGCAGTTCATCTTGCGGTAGCGGCCTGCGATCCAGCCCGTTCCCGCAATGATGGCGGCCGAGAGGAGCGAATAGGGGATATTGATGAGGGTCGACTGCAAGCTGGTGAAGCCAAACGACTTGATGACGAGGTTGGCAAAGTTCTGGGTGCCGCCATTGGGGATCTGGGTGATGATTTCGAGGCCAAAAATGAACCACGTCTTGGGGTCAATCATGCACTCAACAACCTGATCCCACTTCCAGTGCGTCTTCTCCGTGGATCCCGTGCCGGCGATGACAACGCGGTCGGCGGCGTACCGGCGCTCCTCGGGCTTGAGGAAGCGGGCTTTGGAGATCGTGTCGGGCAGCCAGATGAGCAGAACAAATGCCCAGACAAAGGTGAGGACGCCGAGGATGATGTACATCCAGCGCCAGGGGCCGACCTTGTCATCGCTGGAGATGTGGCCGAAGCCAAAGGCGACAAAGGAGGCGACGAGCCCGCCGACGCTGTTGCCGGCGAACCAGATGCCGGTGCGGGTGGGGATCTCGTCGCGGGTGTACCAGGTGGCAGTGAGGAACATGAAGGCGGGCGTGATGGTGGCCTCCGCGACGCCGAGGAGGAAGCGGACGGTGAGGAGGCCGCCGTAGTTTGTGCAGGCGGCTGTGAGGGCGACAACAGCGCCCCAGAAGAAGGTGTTTGCGGTCATGTACTTTGCGACGGGGAGGCGGGCGATGAGGAGGGAGGTTGGGTAGGTCCAGGCGAAGTAGCCAAAGTAGAAGATGCTTGAGACCCAGCTGTAGTTTTGCCCTTTAAGATGCTATTCACGAGGTTAGGACGCTGCACTAGACATCTGCAAGGTAGATCAGATTTCATATGAGAAAACGACATACCGTGTCAGTTCTGAGACCAAAGACAGAGGCGCTGGACAGGATGGTCTTGTCCATAAAATTGAACATGTAGGTTATGAAGAGCAGCGGAATGATATTGAGATCAATCTTGCGGACAATCTTCTTGGCCATGTCGCTGTCAATGTGCTGCCTCTCCCCATCCTGCACCTCGGCGGGAGGGTTCTGCGGTGCGTCCGTTGATGACCCCATGTTGGCGAGCAAGTTCTGCCGTTCGTCAGATTGGTCGTCTTCGTCCTGGTCGTTGTTGTCGTCTACTGCACGAGAACTAGAAGCTCCTACAGAAAAGTCCAGGGTCGTATCTCGAGAACGGCGTCGGGATGTCGTCGCCCTTTTGAATGAGGCGGCCATTCAAAGGGTCCCTCCCGGGGGCGGGAATGGTCGCGACCTTCCCGCGGCCAAAAGAAGCAATGCAACGAAAAATACTCCGTACGTTACGTGCCTTATCTTCCGCCGATCTTCCCCGACAGTGACAGGCCGACGCGTTCGCCTCTTCTTCCCCCTCTCCTCCGGTCCCTTGTCTACTCCGTCCCAAGCGGTGGTAACCACCGCGAACCGGTAAATGGACCGACCAGAACGTCTAGACAATGACCGATAACAGGACGTCAGAAGATAAGACGAGCAAACTGCATACGTCCGTCCGCGCGCCGGGAGTGGGCGAACGGTTTAGCGACCGCTAGACTCCGCTGAATAGACGGTGTTCTCCAGTGTCTTGCGTGGATTGGCCTGGAGATATCGTCTAACCTCGTGTGCTGTCGGCGAATATCCGAACCGACGAGATACGACGTTACTCCGCTAGTGCCACTGCAGTGGTTGCGCCCTTCAATGAGCTCTCGTGGTGCCGTCGCGATGTGGGGAGAATACCGGTAGAGAACGTTCGACGGATTTTAGAGATGAAAAAGACAATATTAGTGGACGAGCACAAAGTTGCTGACATTGACAATGCTGCTCGATTACCGACCCAGCGGTTATGGTTGGCCAATGGGCAGAATCTGGTGGGATCAAAACTTTTGTCTTTGGCTCTCTTGTTGCTGCTAATTCCTTATCGAATCCTTCTTTACCCCACATTGCTGCGAACATCGGCCATTAGACTCCGTTCACTATATTCTCGTCTGATATGATTCGTGATTCTCGTTCGCTCAGATATACAAACGTTCCAGAACTAAGCTTATTGAGAAATGGTTTGCTGATTTATATTAGCCGACGAGAAGTCAAGCTGTCGGCCCATGTCCGACGCTGGCCGCTGGCGGGCTATTTACCACGCGACGCCCAGCCGGATCGGCAAACACGCCCGGGGAGGCTAACAAGATATCAAAGACATCCTAGTCTCGAGCTGCCATATCCCGCATGCTTGATTGGCTCTCCATTTACCCGATCAGACCTCTCAACTCTCACTATCTTCTCATCTTGACACCAGCGACCGGGAACCTGGAATCTGACAGCGGGCAAACCCCAACAATACCAATCATGAACGGCCTCGAGATTTCCCCCTTCATTGCCTCCCTCCCCAAGGTCGAGCTACACATCCACATCGAGGGAACGCTCCTCCCCGCCCTCCGCTGGAAACTCGCCAAACGCAACAACGTGCCTCTCCAATACGAAACCTACGAGGCTCTGCTAGACTCGTACAAGGTCTTCTTCAACCACCGCCCCGAAATCAACGGCCGCGTCCCGGGTATCCCAACTTTCCTCGAGGCCTATTTCGCAGGTTGCAAAGTCTTGAAAACTGAAGATGACTTTTACGAAGTGTCAATGGACTACCTCCGGCGCTGCGCCGAGATGAACGTCCGTTACGTTGAGCCGTTTTTTGATATTCAGGCACATACGCGGAGGGGCGTGCCTGCGGAGGATGTGCTGAATGGGTATCTGAGGGCTCAGCGCGATGGCGCGGAGGTGCATGGCGTCAAGTCGAATTGGATTTTTTGCTTTATCCGCGATGAGAGTCTTGAGGATGGGTTGGCTGCGTATGAGGCTGCTAGGCCGTGGGCTGCTGGCACCGTCGAGGGTGGCAAGGGTCTCTTCCATGCTGTCGGGCTTGCGAGTAACGCCTTCAAGAGGCCGCCGATGCTTTTCGAGGAAGGGTTCCGGAGGGCCAAAAAGGATGGGCTGCATGTTACGATGCACTGCGATTTCGGGCAAAAGGATACGTTCGAGCACGTCCACGAGGCCATTTTTGAGGTCTGTGATGGGGCTGGGGCGGAGCGGATTGACCACGGGCTCGATGCGGCGGATAAGGAAGAGTTGCTGCAGGGGTTGTTGGACCGGGGGATCGGCTTGACGTTGTGTCCTCACGCGTATCACCGGCGGACGGCGACGGAGGTGCTGTTTCCCAAGATTCGGACGTTATGGGAGAGGGGCGTCAGGTTCAATATAAACAGTGATGACCCGGTGTACATGCATGATGTTTGGGTAGATGGGAACATGCAGAAGGCGTACACCTATTGCGGGTTTACTAAGAAGGACATGGTTGAGCTTGCGAGGAATGGAGTTGATATGTGTTGGGCTAGCGAGGAGGTCAAGAAGGATTTGTACAAAGAGTTGGATGCAGTCAATACTGACTAGAGTCAAATCTGAGACCCGGGAAGACCTTCTGGGCTTTCGGTCTGGACTGCTTAACTAAAGTAGAATAGCAAGCCCAGTAAGCCTTGACAAGTCTCCGAAGAATGAGACTAGGTAACCGAAAAACAAACATATGGTGGTGCCATCGTAAAGAGGAGGCTCAGAATATTGTAATTCAACCTTATTTCAATCTAAGTAGACTGTGATCTTCGGGAAGTTGTCGCACCGCAGCCATTGCTAATGCAGTCTATCCCAAAATATTGGCATTCTTTCTTGACATTGAATTAAGCAACCGGTACTGCCAGCTTCTTCCCCAATTCTCCCCGATGCAAGAACCTGATCAATAGCGAAGTCCCCACCATACCAACGGCAAAGAATATCATCGTGATATAACCCTTCGGGTACCGAGGTGCCTCGACTTGCTGCCAGATAAGCAGCGGCAACCATGCCTGGAAAACGTACGCCATCTGGTTCATCGAGCCCGTTACCAGCGCCCTTTCCTCGTTATCGTCCTTGCAAATCTCATGGGCCCACGCGAACGTCAACCCGCTAATGCCACCACCGAACCCAATCAGCAGGAAACATCCCCATTTCCATGAATCGGAAATATCCCACGCCGCCAAATTCGAGTAGAGCACGACGTTGAGTGTTCCAGAGAAGACTATCAGCGGCCATCTCTCCCCCTTGAAAACGGAGTCCGAAGACCAGGCGTAGATCCAGGTCGTTATTACCGTGATAGCGGATGTAAGCGTCGGGTATGTGTTGTACTCCTTGACAGAGTATCCCTCTTCTTTCAACCACAACTGGAAAGCAGGTTGACTCATGATTCCGCATCCATTGTTGAAGAAGATATACAGTGCAGTCAGGGCATAGATATGCCAGCTCGTGAAAATCTTCTTGATCTTGGCCTTTGTAAATGGCTGGCGGTTCGCCCTCCCCTCAAGCTGCATCCGTTTTTGTGCAAGCGCTACTTCATCCTTCGTCAGCCACCAGGCTTTCGTGATCTCAGGCACGTCAGGCAGGAAGAAGAATCCGGCAATCGCAATCGGCAGAGAAATGACAGTATCGACGATGAAGAGCCACTGCCAGCCCTTCCATCCGTGGACACCGCTGAGATTATAGACGGCGGCCATGAGGTATCCAGAGAACATGGAGCCGATGGAGCCCGCGGAGTGAAAGAGGCAGGACCGTTTGGCGAGTTCGTCTTTTCTGTACCAGCATCCGATGATGTACTGCATGCCCGGATAGAATGTACTCTCGGCGAGACCGATGAAGAAACGCAGGACGTAAAGATGTGTGACGTTTGTGCACTTGATCATCAGGATTGTTAGAATGGCCCAAGTGCATTCGCAGGTAGGAATCCAGATAGATGGGCGGACACGGGTGAGAAGGATATTGCTGTGGGCGATGTCGTTAGTGCTTGAAGAGATGATTCATGGAAACTGCACGATGTTGGACTAACCTAGGAATCTCGCCAATGACGTATCCGACAGTCCAGCAAGCTTGCATGTAGTTGAGCTCATTGCCGAAGAGCTTCATGTCTTCTTTCATGCCAGACACAAAGGCATTGTTGATGTTGATCTGGTCAAGATTCCTGATGAAATGTCAGTACAGACGATGAGCTGTTAGCCGAGGGCCAACTTACTTGATGAAGTATCCCAAACTTGCAAAAGTCAGAATCACAGCGTCCAGCTTGAACATGAACTTGCGTTCCTCGGGCGACTTGTCCAAGGTATCCCAGACATATGACCGCCATGTAAGCTTCGGTTCCTCCTGGACAAGTTCTACAACGGTAGGCTGGACTCCTCGTGCACCGACAGAAGAGGGCGACTTGCTCCGAGGCGAATCAGCGGCCGTAGTCTTCTCGATCTCTGGGACTCCCATCCTTAGAGCTGGTTGGTCTCAAAACTAAAGAAACAGATGATCAGCTGCGCTTCTGGATCGACATAATCAAGAATCATAATGACATTCAACAGCAAAAACCCAGACTTTATAATAGAAGATGCAGAATTTTCTTCCGTCGAGTTTTCAAGTTCTTCAGGGTCTTTCGGACCAACATCGGAGCAGACTCGCATGGGAAACTAGGTAAGAACTGGGTATATCGCTGACGAGGTTTCTGGATGCGATGGCGTGCTGGACGCAGCTGAAGACACAGGCGCGCGTCTGTCACCCTTGATGCGGACAACATCCGATGGGCATCCTGTCTTTGACGTGCAGAAAACAGTCTCGAGATTGATAAAACCATGCATGATGATCGATTATCCGAGACTGTCTGAGATTCGTCGGTCTCAATTCACCTTACCTAGACGGAATTTCCCATGGCTCTATTACTATGCCACGAGCGCCAAGCTTGTTAGCTTGCGTATAACTTTGTCTAGCTAAAATGACCTCTAGGCACTCTTGGTATCCCGTCGATCAAAAGCTTCGCACAAAGCTTTCTGGGCAGTCAACGTAGCCAAGGCCTGAGACGGAAGAGGGGAACACGGAGTTAAGAGAAATTGAAGCTTACACACGCAATCCAATGATTAGATTCCCCCGCACGAGTCCAGCTCTTCAAGCCGATTTCTTCGGGTGATGATCTCTTAAAGGGGATTGGGCTGATGTTGGTAGACGAGCACACAATCGGGCCATTGTATCGCGTAACCCCCACTCGCGAGCGCCGCCGTCGCCAATGCGCCTCGGATCCGCTTCCGCGGGGGAGGGTAGGGCGAAACGTCGAGCCAACAACTGGCTGATTAAACCCTCCATCACCTTTGGCTAGATTCGTACCGTCGAGCATCTAGAGAGTTCGGATGACTATCGCGTGCTGACGACGGACTTTGGTTGGAGAATTAGTCCTCCGAGTTCCGTGGCGCGGTGGTTCGATGCTACTCATCTGTTGCTGGATTCGTCACACTCGATGCAGATGAGGCCATAGATAACCTCTGCTAAGAGGACCATTAACCCCGCGATTATTGGTAATCATGGCGTTGTTGGTTAATGTGATCAGATGAGGAGGTCTCGTGGGATTGGGTCTGGAGAATCACGTCGTTTCAGAGGCCGGGTATTACAAGATTTAAAAAAGGCTGCCCGTGCCTGTTTATTCCAAGTCAGATTGAGACCAACTGATAGTTATTCTGGCATTCGACAGGCCTTGATAATATATCCATTCTCTCAATTAAGTCGCATCTCCACACCTTTCAAGCGGATCATCATGGTTCGCGCCCCCATCGACCCATCAATCACCGACGTGGCGGAGCCGCGGAAGGACACTCTCGGGCTCCCCCAAACCACAAAGGCAAGACTGACCAAGGCTGGAGTGGACTTGTCAAATGGGTACCCGTACCGCCCTTCGCGGCCTCTGTACCTGGATGATGCGTACAATATTCGCAACAAGGAGAGGGAATATGTTGACGCTGGCTCGAGGGCGGATAAGTCCAAGAAGAACCTGCTCGGCGCAGCGACAAAAGTTACGAACCTGACGGCCCACATTGGGACGGAGATTGAGGGTCTTCAGCTCAAGGACCTCACGCCCGAGCAAAAGGATGAGCTTGCGTTGCTCATTGCTGAGCGAAGTGTCGTCTTCTTTAGAGACCAGGATCTGTCGCCTCAGCAGCAAAAGGGGTTGGGAGATTGGTATGGTGAAGTTGAAGTCCATGTAAGTGGATACCAATTTACCACATCTCTCAACACGTGAGCATGCTGACGTATTTTGAAGCCTCAAGTTCCACAGGTACCTGGCGTTCTGGGTGTCACGGTTATCTGGCCAGCCTTGATGGCCACCGAGAGAAAGGCCAACTTCCGTAACCCCGGCGGCGCCTCCAAATGGCACACCGACCTGGTCCACGAGCGTCAGCCATCTGGCATCACTCACTTGCACAACGACGCTGTCCCGCCCATCGGCGGCGACACCCTCTGGGCTAGCGGCTACTCGGCATACGAGAAGCTCTCACCCGATTTCCGCAAGATCATTGACGGAAAGTACGCCGTCTACCGCTCTGCTCACACGTACCTTGATCGGAACGACCCCGAAGCTGGACCAAAGTACATTGAGCGGGCGCACCCTGTTGTTCGCGTCCACCCTGCGACGGGCTGGAAGTCTCTCTATGTGAACCGGTTGTTTACGTCGCATATTATTGGGCTCGATAAGGCGGAGAGCGATGCCATTTTGAACTACCTCTTTGATGTGTACGAGAAGAACGTGGATATTCAAGTCCGTTTCAAGTGGACTCCCCACACTAGTGCTCTCTGGGATAACAGGTACGTGAAATCCCAAAGGTTTAATGATGGCGCGAGTGTATAACTAATGTCATCCAGAATCACTATCCACAACGCCAGCTGGGATTATGAGGGTAATCACCCTCGTCACGGAACTCGCGTGACGTCTCTTGCCGAGAAGCCGTACTTTGATGCCGCTGCGCCCAGCCGACGTGAAGCGCTGGGCTTGCTAGGACCGGATGAGAAGGAGGAGCTTAGTATTGACGGGACAATTAAAGGGCTGAAGGACTTCTCTCTGTAGATGAAATCGATGTACGAGAATGATTGACTGCGTCTTTCCAACGGTTTCTATGTGTACCCTGCCGGCTCAGCTCCTTTGTCTCTGTGGCCTATGAAGAGAAGACAAAACTCCAACTCTGTCTTAGACGTTTTACGACTTTAAGATGCCATCGGGCTTGTTGTGGAACTTCTAGTTTGCCCTCTCTTCACCAAGACATGATAATCATGCCAGACGTAATCGTTGCCTGCATCCCTCTCCCAAACAAAAGTATCCTTGTTAGCCATCTCTAGATCAAGCGAGAATGCTACTTTGGCGACAGTCAGACGAATAGACTGCAACGCCATCTCGCGGCCAATGCATACCCGAGGTCCAACGAGGAATGGCCGGTAGCTGGTCCGGACATCGTGCTCAAAAACAGTGCCCGGGCCATTGTCAAGCCAGCGATCAGGTCTGAACTTGTCGGCGAGAGCCCAGTACTCAGGCTTACGCTGGATGGTCCAAATATCGGCGGAGACATTGACGCCCTTGGGCACGTAGAGCCCATCAATCATGACGCCAGGCGAGATGCGATGGGACCCGCGACCATTGATGGGTGGCGTGAGACGCAGTGTTTCCTGGATGCAGGCATTCAAGTAAGGGAGGCGAAGCACACTCTGGGCTATGATTTCAGAGACGGAGGCATATGCTTCTTGGACTTCTTCCTGAACCCGTTTGTAGTGGCCGGGGTCTCGTAGCACGTGGTAAAAGACTGCTGATAGAGTTGTAGCCGAAGTGTCATAGCCAACCATGCTGTTTCCAATCTTGTTAGAATCAGGGACGGGAGGGTGATGAGACGACAGGAATTGAGGAAAACTTACGCAAATAAAGCCGAATTACTCAACATCTCCGGCTGCGTCAATCCTGCAGATTCTTTGGCGGATAAGATTGCGGTTAAAAAGTCTTTGCGTCCGCCTTGTCGCTCGATGCAGCTGTAATAGCATAGTGTGAGTTTGACCTTATGTCGGAGAATGAGTTCCGATTAGCTTACCTCCTAAGTTGGTTCATCAAAAGAAAGTTCTTGGGGACACGGAAAATGTGTGGAACAATCATGACTGGCAGTTTTGCGAGCCCACCAAAGATAGGAGTCTCTGTGAGAAACTGAAAGAGTTCTAGAAAGGGTGCTCCTTTCCCGTAAGTGTACTTCATCTTTTCGTACGTGCCTAGTGTGATGTTTAGCTCGAAGACTTTGCACAAGATGTGAACGTTTTACCTACTCATTTGGTCATGGAGGAGCGGTTCTCCGAAAGACAAGTCTCCAACGATACTCCAAATCATCTTTCCGACATGGTCGCTGATACTCACAATCTTATCCTCTTGAAGTTTAGAACCTAGCGACTCGATGGCCCTGTTGACGTGATGCTGAACAATATCCTCCTGTTCCATCAACGCCTTGGCTGTGAAGGCTGGTTGTAATGCCGTACGTAGTCTCTTGTGTGCAGTTCTATCGGTGGTGGTCAAGAGGTTCGGCGCTGCCCAAATAAGTTTCGCTAGCAGAGACTCAATCGTGCCCTGCTTCGTGAAGTGACCACCGTCGGGACCGGGGTTATGGATCGTCTTAAGGGCATCTTCTGTAGCAAACGAGAGTTCATTTGGACCAATGCGGACGACAGGTCCTGCGGGCCCAACGATTAGCATAGCTCAGGAAGATACATTGATGTATAGACCTGCACACTTACCGTATTGAGCATGCACCCTCTCGATATCATTATTGAGTCGATGTCCGGACACCGACCGAATGAGCCAGATCTAAAGCCGTGATTAGCGCTCAGTACCTAGTGTAGTGAGAAGAGCGTTTGAGCTTATACCGGAGATATGGATGCGATAAAAGGTCCTTTTACGTGCGCGATGGGATGAAGATAGTAGTTGTATAGAGCCAAGATGACTGGGCTTGCTACGGCCTAGAAACAACGTTAGTTGGTGGGGCTTCGCTGAAGTTAGACGGCATCATTCAGAATCTTCCATACGAAGAGCCCAAGGTAGAAAACTAGTGTTCCCCATATGGTCCAAAGAGACAGCCGCGCAGTAACCCATGGCACTGAGACTATTCCAAGCGTGTCATTTTGAAATGTAGCGATTGGTGAATTCATCATTTGTACTTGGGTGTTGTTGACTCGATGAAGAGGTGAAATCGACGGAGTCTTTTGGCAGGTTCGAGTTCAATCTTGAGGTTTGTTGAACTTGAGCTTTTTGCCAATAGCTTACATAGGCAATCTCAGACGGATTCCAAATACGCGACTGCTTCTGCACATCAATTGCGTCCTGAAGATTAGCAAAGCTCCCGTCTGGTCGTTTCTGTGTCCTCACTAGATTGACATGCCCCTATCATTCCTAGCTGTTGACAACGCTGCCTTCGCAACCGAGAAGTTACCTGATTCGGACTTGACTCTGCCATTTTAGGCAATGCCGAAAGCTAAACAACCTTACGAGTCCGGGCCGAAGCCGTTGACAGCAGGTCAAAATAGCGGTTCAGAACAATTTTTGGGTAAACTCTCCGGTCTCGCTTTCTGCTGCACGCTATGTCACAAAAAACAACCGTGCTGAAACAACATGGCCTACCTGTTGTCGCTTTTGGGTCTGTGAGACCCTGTTTACAATCAACTTAGCCGCGTTATCTCCCCAAACATCTTGTCTTGGAGGCTCGTGTCGGGCAGATTTCCGGGCAATTGTAATCGTTCGCATCTCGATGGACATTCTGCCCCTTACGTCATATTGCAGCACAGTCACTAAGCTTACCGACGGTCCGAGTCCGCTTAGACACCTGTCAAGGCTACGATGAGAATCGACTATGGGCCTACAGCCATGATAACTATGAACGCAGATATGAGATCCCTTCAGCGGTGACATACTCACTAAGATCTTTGCGACGTAAAGTATCGATGCGAGCTGCTCGGAGCTTGAAGTAGAGTATATGACTTGAATGCAATTATATTGTCTTACTCTGATCTCAGACGACTTGGTACATCTCTGTCACGATGCCGCAGGTCGATAGCTCAAAATAGCTGCCGGTAGGTACAGCAGCACGTGCTTTCTTGCAGGAGATTATCAAGGCCCGATGTCTGTCGCGTGGTAAGCATGTGTTGCTAGCAAGCTGAGATGACCTGCTCGCCAATGTTGGCAACTGATGGCTACCTCCCGTCAACTTCCAGCCCGGCTCATGCATCGAAAAACCATCACTCGCCTGGATCTAAGAACATCTAAAGGCTAGGCCACTCCCTGGACTGAAATGAAAATAAGCTCTGGGCAGAATATACCTCAGATGGGAGCTCAGATCATCGCAAAGTCTAACAACGCGTATATCTCGGACTTTTCTGGACACGCCTACGGCGACTTGAATCTCCGCATCAGATTCACGCCCACAGCCCGATGTGGGAGAGGCTTGTCAACATGCGGTGGCTTCATCGCGAATTGTGCAATGCCGTGAGGGGGGAGGAGGGAAATATCCAACAGTCGACAAGTATACAAACAATAATAATATGGACCACGGGATTATAATCCGTGGAATCTTTGCTGTTCCCTGCAGGATTTGGCATTTTGCAAGGTTTCAGCTAGTAGATGGCAAGGCCACCTTAAGACTTGGCTTTTCTTCAAACCCTCCGCCGGATAAGTAGAACAACTCTATCAACGTGGTGGGTCGTCTACAACAATGCATTTGACTCAGGTCGGTACGAGCAGCGCGCCGGTGTGAAGGCTGGAGCGAATTTCAAAACATTGTTTCCCACGCGCTGTCGTCGTTACACTGCAACCTCGGAGTTTGTTGAAAGATGCGAGCCATCATCGCGTGGAAGGACCTTCTCATCATTGGGTTTTACAACGAAATGCGGCGATGCAACCTAGGCCCCATGTGAGCGGGCGAACTTGAGATAAATCTTGTTTGCCAAAGTTTCCTCAGAAGTTGAAGTCAACCATCTGGGGGTTGCAATCCGATTTTTATGAACCCTTGGCCATGTGGGATGGTACTCGGGCTCGGCACGCCTCTTCCTAATCAAGCCTTTAAATCCTCAAAACGGTGTGTGCGATACATTTACGACTGCATGAACAATGATGAATGTGGTAATATGATCACCCATCAGCGAGTAGTCTCAGATTTACCAATTCGACGTACACCGCCGGCCTGCTAACTTTCTCCCAAGCGCCAGCCTGCATACAATCACTCTGTCTTCCGACCCAAATCGCCAAGATGTTTGGCACTCTAATGTATGATCTTCAACACAAAGAACCAACGTTCATAGAAAACAACCCAGAGGCAGTAATAAACCGTAATCGACGCGGGAAACCCCACATCGCATGCGAATACTGCAGGGCACGAAAGGTTTGTCGGGATTGATACTCGAATATACATTAGGTCCAGTTGCTGATATTGAAGGATCGACACAGCTTCGCTGTAACGGAGACCCAAATGGGTGCGATAGATGTAAATCAAGCTCTAATACTTGCAAGTACCCGACCAACAGAAATACTATCCGAAAACGAAAGCAATCAGCGTCTTCGACCAAAGAAGCATCGAAAACGCGACAATCTTCTTTCGACAGCTCAGCGACAGCTCAATCACGTTCGTACTCGGACAACTTCAACCTGGATCCGTCATTGCTGTTCGCCACGAATCAGGAAGACTCAGAAGTAATGACCGGCCTTGGGAATCTCCAACGGCAAACCGGACTACCAAGTCCTATTTTTGACATGACGAACAGTCACAACGAGACCATGGAAGAGACAGGAATTACACAGCACACAAAACAAGAACAAGATCAAATCGATCACTGGCTGGCATCGTGTAGCCTATTGTCACCAAATACAACCATTGATATGGCAAATCCGAAGAGTGGAGACTTCACTGGGCCCTGGCAAGAGTTAGGGAAAGATAGCACATATTTCGACCCGGCCGAAGACAGTGGTGAGGATGGTGTCAGTTCCCAGGAGACACAGCTTGACTTTGAGATGAATGGTATGTCATTTTCTTTCACGTTCTACGACCATCATCACCTAGTACGCATCACAAATTGACACGGGAATCTTTAGACACCAACGAGATCATGGACGACTCGTCGTCAACGCCAGGGCTTTCATCATCAAGTCTTAACCTATTGCTCGACGAGAATTTCCCATCAAATCTTATGATTCCACCAGCCGATGCACCAACCTCTACCAAGACGCAGCCCAACCTCAAATCAACGCCAGTAGCTTACAATATGTCAGCACCAGCAACAAGCCCTCTGACTGCATTACTAGAGGGTTCTGATACTGCGGTTAAAAAGAAGAGTGAGTGCAGGTGCTTGAGGCTCGCCGCACATTTGCTCGAGCAGCTTGGGAACGAAGGCGCCAACACGGAATCTGCCACTATGGATGTTCTTCTCAATTGCTGTAGAGAAGCGATCAAAGGTTGCGACTCAATCCTGAGTTGCACTTTGTGCAAGTCACGGTCAGAGAGCATGATGCTACTTGCCATGGCTGCGCAATACCTGAGCAACATCTGCGAAAAGACAGTTCGCTCCTACGTTGATGTTGTTCGGAAACTGCAGTCGGGGAACTCTCAGCTTACAGGAGACTCAATGTGGTTCCAGTCATACAAAATCGAGAGCCCAGTCGAGAGAAACCAGGTTCTGAAGTGTCTCGTTACGGGACAACTCACCGAGTTTTGCCTGCTCATTGGAAAGATCAAGGCTAGGGTGGGAACGAGGAAAGCGCACTTGGCGCCGTTGTTGGGTGCAGAGAGGAAGATTCAATGCATGAGGACCATGTTGATGCAGTGTGAAAGTTACCGCGGTTCGCGAAGCAGCAATGATTCAAAATCATTGGTGGGATAGCTATTTATGAACATGCTTACCTTAGGTAGCAAACTTGTTATTGAATCGGATGATCCAGTTACCTACCTCAGTATCTCCCACTCAAGGCAAAAATATTTCGGAAGTCTACCGGCAGAGGCAAGTTCACCCCCACAGAGGGTTGAGTCTCCTGAGGTTTGCGTCCAACTTTCTCCAACTCGTCTGCCCTGGCCCAGAGCTTAAACGAGGACGAGGGTCTGAACTGTGTTCAGATGCCCCAACCGGATGGTACAGTTCGTGTCTGCAGAGTTTAAACATGGAGGTCAGCCGCGGAATTAAGTGTCACAACTTGTCGTATGTGGATATTGTAGGCTCGGCTCGATGGCATGACATCTCGCCCACCGGTTCACGGATATATGGCACATCTTCATGCCCTGTAGCTTCGCGTCGTAATCACTGTTATCCCGCCGGCAGCGGGGTGTGCTGCTATCAACATTTCCATCATACGGTATGCAACCACATGCAATAGAACTCCACGAAGTACAACGATGCACAATTTGTATTTTCTAAAGAAGATTGAAAACAAACTCTACGAAGCCTTGACTAAAGTTGAAACATAACGGCTCTTTTCTCCGATCTTTTCAGCCAGAACGCTCAAGCTCGGACTGTGCAACACGTCAAAAATGCTTGTCGTTTCGGCGCCCGTGCTAGACACGAGCCAATTGCGCAATTCCACAGCGATGAGCGAGTCAACACCGTATCTAGAAACGGGGTGCTTCTTGTCGATCTCCGCGGCATCCAACGCAAACATCTCAGAAAGCTTCGATATCAAGGCGTCCAAGATGAGTGCCACCGCGCCTGTGCTACTGGTTGCTGATTGCAACGAGTCAGAGAGCCGCGCTGCCGTGACCCCTTTGCGATCCGTTCGTCCACGCGTGCCGCTCTGGCTGTTGTGGTTGGTGCGAAGAGACGAGAAGCGAGTGTCATTGACCCAAGCGACTGTCGAAGTCTCTTCAAACTCCAGAATGCCTGTGATAAGCTGACTGAGGTCGACTGGTCGACTAGGGGTCTGGATGGCTGTTTCGACGATCTTGAGTAGGCTAGCCTCACCAATATCAGCTAGGCCTGTCTTCGTCAGGCGTTCCGCGACTCCCTCGGTGTTGGCAACGAATCCGACCTCTTGAATACTGGCCAGATCGATTGAAACTGCAGGAAGGCCCTGTGAAGTGCGGTACTTTGCAAAAGCATCTTGGAAAGTTCCACCGGCCGAGTAATTCGCCTGGCTTGTGTTACCTCCGAGTCCTGTCAGGGACGAAAGTAAGATGAAAAAGTCAAGGTCCGGAAGGTGATTATGCATATTCCACGTGGCTGCAATCTTAGGACCTGTTGCAGCTTGCCACTGTTCGTATGTCATGTTGGGGAAAATAGCGTCCTGATGGGCGTTGAGTTAATATTCTGACTATTCACATGAGGGCTGCTATGCAAACTTACATTCAAAGTCATAGCTGCTTGGATGACCCCCCGAACTGGTGGGAAGCTCCGGCCAGCTTCGTCAACAACTCGGCGAAAATCAGTCTCATTTGAGACGTCGCAATTCTGAACGAAAGCTCTGCAGCCACTCGTCTCAAGATCGGTAATGAGAGCCGCGCAGCTTGGATGGGTACGCGCGTTGCGCGAAAGGATGATGAGGTTCTTACAACCGAGGTCCCGTGCCATCCATCGCGCTATGGACTGACCAATACCACCCATACCACCAGCAATGAGGTAAGATGTATCCTCCGACAGACGAGCTGGGGCTGAGGAGGGAATAGCCTATTTAGATGATCAACACTTGGCCAAAAGACTGATAGGTGAGTCTCTTACCTTCACTAAATCTGTCTGCTGTGGTCGAACCACGATCTTCCCGAGGTGTTTGCCGCTTTGCATCAACCGGAAAGCTTGGTCAACCTCAGATATAGAAAAGGTGGTCATGGGAGAAACCACGCGTAGGTCCCCTCGGCTGAACATCTCCATGACACTCCGAAGAACGTCTTGAACAACGTGACCCTTGAACTTGCCAAGTTGGAACAAATCGACTGCCGCAAATGTCACTGCACCGCGGAGGGGACTCATATCCAAATTCTTGGCCGCCTCGATGTCTCTCTTACCAATCTCGACAAATCGTCCAAACCTCGCCATGCAGTCCCAAGTCTCTTTGAGCAACGGCCCGGCAAGAGAGTTGAGCACAACGTCAACGCCTTTGCCACCAGTGGCAGCCATTAGAGCAGGGCCAAAAGATGAGTCTCTACTGGAGAAGATTTCGTCTTTCGGAATGCCAAACTCCTTCATGACGAAGTCTCTTTTGGCTTCGGTGCCAACTGTGGCGAAAATTCGGGCACCTTGTTGCTTGGCGAGCATCACAGCAGCTTGGCCGACACCTCCTGTTGCCGCATGGATAAGAACAGATTCGCCCTTCGAAAGTCGGCCGATATCGAAGAGACCATGGTATGCGGTGGCAAAAACCATAGGGATTGTCGCAGCCTCCTCGAACGACATGCTATCTGGGACACGAACAGCACAAGGCCAGTTGATCAAGACTCTTGACGCCCAATGTCCGCGTAAGATGGCACAAACTCGGTCGCCAACCTTCAACCCGCTGTTCTTCTCTGCATCCGGGCCCAGTCTAGTGACAATTCCGCTGCACTCGTAGCCCATAATGGTTTCGTCGAGTTGACCCAGTGCCACGAGAACATCCCTGAAATTGAGACCGAATGCGCGAGGCTCAATCTCAATCTGATCCTCATATAAGTCTTGAAGGTCGACTTCCCTAAAGCGTAAGGAGTCTAGAAGACCAGGCGTCCCGACTTCCATTTGAAGGTTCAAGCCTTCACCCCGGGTACCAAACGGTCTGATTTCAGGCACTTTCTCAGCAGACTCGGGCGCTAAAGCAATGTTTTCCGATTCGTCGTTGTAGATACGCGTCATGTGAAGGACGGAGTCTTTCACCGCGTACTCGCAATCGATCTCGTATGAGTTGAGGGAAAAGTCAAAAGAAGCTCTGAAGACATCCCCGATCAGCTCGGCGTTCTTGGGGGACCAATACGGCTCAGTGCTCTCAAGATCGAGGGAGATGTATCGGCGCCCCGCATCCTCCATCCTGAGGGTGCGAAGTAGTCCAGAGTGCAGCGCCATGTCAGGATCAGCGCCGTCGATAAGGCTACCTCGTGTCACCCACAGTACACCCCGAGCAGTTGTCAAGAACCGCTGAACACGAGTGAAGTCATCCCGACTCAGTCGACTCAGGAGGGGGGCGACTGCTTCTTCAAGCATAATGCAGACTTTGTCGGTAGCATCAACTGACCGCCAGTCTGTGGCTTTGCAACTGACGCCGGTCTTGGACTGAATCTGACACTTCAAGTCCTGTACCCAGTCAACAGAGACTGACTCGACTGAGTTGAGCAGGAAGACTTCAGATGGGAACGCCGGTGGTGCAACCGCGGTTGAAGTCATGACACTGAAGGAGTAGTTCGCGTCATCTTCCATGTCTCTCACGTCCAAGTCAATGCCACTGAAACCCGTATTGGCAAGAACCCGCCCCCAGTGATCAAGAGTGAGGTTTGGTCCACCCTTGCGCTCAGCTTCTTCAGCTAGCCACCAGCCAGGAAGGGCTCCAAAGATCAGCTGCACATCCAATGTGTCTTTCGTAGTCTCAACGAGGATGAGTTGTCCGCCTTTCTTCAGGAGTTTACTAACATTCCTCATCGTCTTCTCCATATTCTTTGTAGCGTGGAGAACTTGGCAAGCGACAATGAGATCATAAGAGCCCGCCTCGAAGGATTGCTCGACGGGATCCACTTCGATGTCGAGTTTTTTGAAGCTGATCATGTCTCCAAAATCATCGAATTTCTTCGCTGCAGCTTCGAAGAACCCAGCCGAGACATCGGTAAAGGTGTACGATGCAAAGCGATGCCGACGATCAGGGGTGTCGTCAGACAAGCCGTTTAGTACTGATCTTGTGCATCCACCGGTGCCTCCCCCAATTTCGAGGACTTTGGCACGAGGGTGCTTCATCGAGTACATGTGAACCAACTTTTGCACCTGCTCGTAGGATCTGTTGCATCGCAGAGCCTTTTCATAGAACTCGTACAGCAAGTTGCCTTCCATCATCACCTCCAATGGAGCCACTTGCCTCCGGAGAATCCGAGACAAGTTTTTGCCTACGCGACATAGAAGGCGCCCATTTACGCTCTGGGCAGCAACTTCATCAACGAGCATGTTCCTCATGCCTTGACTTGTCTTGGCCCATGAAGCACTTCCACGAGCGAGCTTTCCATCAAGACCAGCTTTGTAGTTGACTTCCATCCAATCATAGAGCGACCTGTGATACCACTCCATGTTTCTAAGAGCAGTTTCGTCGGGACCCAAATCTTGTATGGCATCTCGGATGAAATACCAGGCTGCTCTAACGAGCTTCTTGTTGACGGACAGCTCGGACGGATCAACATCGAATCTGAGTGGCCCTTTGCGCTGATCCTTTGGCATGAGAGAAAAGTCAGGATGCCAATGCATCTTGAATAGCAACTTAGGCGGCTCTTTTTCTTGCTGATCTAGGCCTGCACCGCCCACTGCCTGACAAAAGAGACCTTTGACTTCCAAGATTAGGGCCCCCGGGTTGTTCAGCTCATGTGTCGTTATGGAAGACCGAAAGCCCGACTTATCGCAACGATCAATTGTTGCAAGAGACTCAAACTTGTAGTGGGGAGTCGAAGTAATAGCCTGCGAGACGTAGATGTGCTGGATGGCTCTAGGCATTACCATCGAATTCTGGAAGTCTTCGGAGGAAAGTGCAGAATAAGCTCCCTGGAAGATTGAATCCAGCGTGGTAGGGTGGAGAAGATGGTAGCTCGAGGAGTTCACATCCGCTACTTTGAACTGGAATTTGGAACTAGAGTCGTTGGCCTGAATGCCAAGCATGTTCTGGAATGTCGGACCATGCTGCAGACCCATCTTCCTCAGGCGAGCGAACAAATAGTCGATTTCCACCTCAAGGGGATGAGCAGAGTTGGCTTGGCCGATAGCATCACCTCCATCTACAACAGAGGGCAAGGCGGCCTTTGATTTTTGTCTCTGGGAGATGCACCCGCGGATATGCTCATTCCACGAATTACCGTCGCTGCTAGGTGATTTCAGAGAGAACTCATACCATCCCGGCTCCAGATTCTTGTCGTCACAGGGGTGCAGAGACAGCTGAACCTCGATTCCGGCTTCTGTATCCGGGATAACTAATGCGTTACTGATCTGGATACCCCTCAGACAATAACCGTCCAGAGTCTCGGCCGGAACTTCAGAGTATTGACGTAGAGCTTCTATCGCCATGGAGATTCCGCCGGCTCCTGGGTAAACGATGTCAGACTGGACCAGATGGTCTCGAAGCCAAGGAAGATCGTTCGCTTTGAGGAAGTGCCTCCAAATTGGGCTGCTCGAAGAGGGGCCTGGCAGCAAAGACCCGACTAGTTCATGGCGAACATGCTTCCGCATGCGATGAGCAACGTTCAGGCGCGATTCTTGCCAGAAGCTGTTGGTATGATTCCAAGGATATGAAGGGAGATCCGAAATGACTCGTAGGCTGGTGTAGTCCTCCTGGCAATTGACGGCAGAGAGGTCAACCGGTGATCCCTTACACCATAAAGCTCCAGCAGCCGCCTGAATGGACACCACAGCGTTCTGACCTCTGACCAAGCCCGATGCATAAGGTAGATTGAGCCCTTTCAAGGCAGGAATTTTGCAAATCTGCCGGATTGGACCTGCAAGCGCCGAATGTGGGCCAAGTTCGAGAATGAAGTCTACGTTGGCCTCCTGGCTGCCATTTGAGAGACACATTTTCTCAAATGATTGCGAGAAAAGAACCGGCCACAACAGATTATTCACCCAGTGTTGTGGGCCCAGCTTTTCGGGGGCCTCGATCAGATTGCCCGTGACAGGTGACGAGTAGATTAGCTTTTGCCACTTTAGCTTCGGCTGAATGATCTCCTGAAGCTTCCTGAGATATTCTTCCGCCATAGGAAGCATGTGATGAGAGTGGTAGGCGGACTTGACCTTCAGCGCCCGTGCGAAGATTTGATCCTCCGAGAATCGCTTCTCTAGACTCTCAATAGCGTCGAGATCTCCAGAAAGAGTGACGCTTGAGGGGCTGTTGACACAAGCTACGGTAACGATGCCTTTCGTGACACCGTTCTTCGCGAGGTAGGCCCATGCATCTTCGGCTCCAAGACCCACGGCCATCATGCCTCCAGCACCGCGGGAAGCATCGTGGTATTTTTCTGTCAAAACACCACGGAAGTATGCGACGCCCAGAGCCTCTTCAAACGTCAGCGCACCGGCGGCATAGGCTGCTGCAATCTCGCCACTCGAGTGACTGGTGACGGCGGTGGGTTGGATACCCCATGATTTTAGAAGTTCAACCAAGCAAACCTGGAGAGCGACGCAGACGGGCTGGCTTAGACGAGGTTCGTTCACGCGGGTAGACTTTTCGTCCCGCTGGAGCTCATCCACAAGGGACCAGTCCGCGCCGTAATCTCCCAAAATAACATCTGCCTGGAGAAGAGCCTTCCTGAAGACCGAGTAGACTGGGATGAGTTCGCGGCCCATGGCATGCCATTGAGCCCCTTGTCCGTTGAAGACGAAGCCGATGCGCGGGGGATCTTTGGCAAGAGTTACAGCTTTCTTGACTGGGTTCACGAGGGCCTTGATCAAACTTGCCTCGCAATCGCTGCTCGATATGGCAACTCGCCACGGGAAATGCGACCTGTGTGTCTGAAGGGTGTATGCCAAGTTATCAGGATCAAGCTTTTGGCCTGACGCTTTCCGAGCTTCGAGATAGTCCTTCAGATTGTTGACCATTTGTGCAGTGACAATGGAGTCTTTGCTACTCATGACAATAAGACGAGGCCCAGTCTTCTTCAATGCCATTGAACGACACTGATTGACGTGCTCACTAGCACTGTCGATGATCACGTGGCCGTTGGTTCCTCCGTAACCGTAATTGTTGACGGAAACACGTCGCGGCATTCCTTCAGGCCAGTCCTGTGCTTTCAGCGGGACTTTCACCCCAAGCGACTTCATATCAATTTTGTGGTTGGCTTCCTCGTAATTCAGGTTCGGTGGGATCATCTCATTTTTGAGCATCATGATGGCCTTGATGACTCCTGCAATGCCGCTGGAGGCCTCTAAATGACCCAAGTTCGTTTTGATTGACCCTACTAGCACGGGCTTGTCGACTGAACGTCCTTTTCCGAACACACGACTTATAGCAGCAGCCTCAATTGGATCGCCGGTTGGGGTTCCAGTCATATGCGCCTCGACGTATGCTGTCTGCGAGGGATCGAGCCCAGCTCTTCGATAACAAGCTCGTATCAACTCCTCCTGAGCCTCAGAAGACGGCGACGTGATGGTCGGTGTTTTTCCATCCTGATTGATTGCAGTCTCTCGAATGACAGCATGAACAGGATCTCCGTCAGCTAGTGCCTCTTGGAGAGGCTTCAGGAGAAGCGTTGCAATGCCCTCTCCCCTACCATAGCCGTTTGCCCGACTATCCCAGGCGAAGCATCGGCCATCAGCACCGAGGACTCTATAATCAGAGGTTAGTATTTGTGGTACTAGGCTCTCAGGGTTTCAGTAGCCTACCCTAAACCCGACATGACGATGAATGGATCAGGGTTGAGTAGAAGATTCGAGGCGCCCACGATGGCCATTCGTGATTCTCCGTTGCGAATGCTGTTAACAGCAAGGTGCAGAGCCGCCAAGCTCGCTGAGCATCCAGTATCTGTAGTAAGACTTGGACCACGAAGATTAAAGAAGTGAGAAATTCTACTCGACATCATAGCGACACCGTTGCCAGTCAGAGTGGTTCTGGGTAGTGTGTCCGGGTCTCGTAGGAGAGTGTCATGATAGTCCCTAGAGAAGGAACCAACGAAAACCGAGGTGTCGCTTCCTGATAGCTGTTGAAGAGTAACACCAGCTAAGAGGATGCTGGTTAGCACTAAAATCCCACTGCACCAAACGCTCTTCTCACCATTTTCTGATGATTCAAACACGGACTCAAGAAGCAGACGAATTTGTGGATCCATCGCCTACAACATCGTCAGCGCTGCGCAAAACGCACGACCTCGCTGTCAGAACGAAACTTACGTTGGCAATTTCAGCGGTAAAGTTGAAGAAGGATGCATCGAAACGAGAGACATCATCTTTGAGGAAATGACCGCCAAGCACATTAGACTGTTCCACAATCCGTCAGCTTTAGTAATAATAATTAGGAACCCTGGCATGAGGTTTTACCATCCCAATCTTGGCATGA
This sequence comes from Colletotrichum salicis, assembly GCA_001563125.1. Taxonomy (NCBI): domain Eukaryota; kingdom Fungi; phylum Ascomycota; class Sordariomycetes; order Glomerellales; family Glomerellaceae; genus Colletotrichum; species Colletotrichum salicis. Next base: position 24,030 of record JFFI01002161.1, read on the forward strand.
TCTTTATCGAAAAAAGCATCGGCGTTGAATCTCGACTTTGGTATTGGAGACCAGCCGTCTCGTCCCTCAACGACGAGTTGCCATAGCTTGTCTGGAGTTGTCGCGTTTCCAGAAAATTTGCAACTCATTCCAATGACTGCAATCGGTTCTACCGGCCCTCCTTTGGGCGACTGAATGCTCTCCACTGGACAGCTTAGCTCAGAAGAAGATGCTCCATGACTCATGTACGGTGCCATTGTGAATGTCTTAGATGGGACACTGCGAATGTTTTGTCTTACACACGGACCAACAGTTGAAGTTGCTTGGTGAGACTCAGAGAAAGGTGATTGAAGTGGGTATCCTGTTTGATAGACACAGTGACTAAGTTGGACGATGCATCAAATCTAGCTCAAGTCTAAGAGGGTCTCTGAGCTTCGTCTTGATACTGTTGAAACAAGACATTGGCTGGACCCTTCATAGCCTCCGGTGATCAAAGACAGCTATGGCTGTCTCGTTGATTGACCATGGCAACCGGAGTTGACCAAAAATGACCATACCGAGTAAGCAAATACATGACATCTCTTTTTCGATCCTGTAGCTCGGTATCGCTATCTAAGTTAAACTCTAGCGCTATATCTAATGTCCTATATGCAACTTAAAAATGTCAGATCCGCGAAGGTTTGGCGGCACATGCGGGATAGCCCTGGAACGGTCGTTGTACGACGGAAAGCTTCGAATTAAGACCAATAGCCTAAAGAGACGGGTGAATGAGGATTAATGACCGGATTGTAGGGGGTTCAGTGGCTGTCGCCATGGTCTATTCGTCACGACTCGTGGCGCCGACGGGAGTTTAATCTTGGACCCAGAGAGTTGGCATTGACACGCGACTGTAACCATCACCGGCCTTACCTCAAGCTGAAAGAAACTTTGAGACATCGTCTCAATTTGTAAGCCATGGCTCTCAAGAGACTGATTTTGCTTCTGCGCGGGTGCCTTGGTACTTGAAAGCAATTGTTGTCAGCTTGTAGCACGATTAGATCAAGGAAAAAACAGCCCTCTCTGTTCTGAGCAATACGTGTCTGCTATCCTTGGACTAGCTCAATTCACTCTTAGTCTTTCACAGTGTTGTAATCGAAACAACGCTCTTACGCAATTTGGTGTACCAAGTTCAGCTTTCAAACGACGTTCAATATGCCTTCCACAGGTAACTTATCGAAATGGGCCAAGATGGGAAGCAGGAAATCCAGCTTGAAGTCGGATGAGCCCACAGTGACTGAACAGCCAGCTCCTCAAAGTCCACCTCCTAAGCCCGATGCCGAAGGGCCGACTGGTTTGAAGCTAGGCGCAATCACTCTTGGACTCTGCCTAACACTTTTCCTAGTGGGGCTGGTAAGAAACACATATCGAGACATGACCTTGACACCAGAACTAACACCATACCCGATAGGACAACATCATCATATCAACTGCCATCCCACGTATCACAGATGAGTTCCGATCGATCAACGACATTGGGTGGTACGGAAGTGCCTATCTCCTCACAACTTGCACCTTTCAACTCACCTTCGGCAAATTGTACTCTCTTTTTTCCATCAAACTTATCTACCTCATCTCTATCATCATTTTCGAAGTTGGATCGGCTATATGCGGCGCTGCTCCTCAGTCCGTTGTTCTTATTCTGGGCCGGGCGATCGCAGGTGTTGGCTGTGCAGGAATCTTGGCAGGAACATTCACAATTATTGCAGTGATTATTCCGCTACCCAAAAGACCTGCATACACTGGTCTCGTCGGAGGAGTATATGCCATTGCTTCAGTGGTCGGACCGTTGCTTGGGGGAGCCTTTACCGACAAGGTGACCTGGCGTTGGTGTGTAAGTGATTGCCTGGCCCAAAAACGACATGATACCGTGTAAGATCAAGAGTCTGATTATACTTGAATAGTTCTACATCAACCTTCCGATCGGAGCCGTCGCTTTTGTTATAATGATCTTCTTATTCCAGTCACCACCTCGGCCTGACAGCGGAGAAGCAAAGACTCTTTTGGAGAAAGTCATGCAAGTCGACCCCATTGGCACACTAGCCCTGATGCCGGCTGTCATTTGCCTGCTTCTGGCGCTGCAGTGGGGCGGAACTGTTTACCCATGGAACAATCCCAGAGTCATTGTGCTTTTTGTACTATTCGGTGTGCTCTCAGCTGCATTCGTTTTCATTCAAACCAAGAACGGACAGAACGCTACACTTCCCATCAAGGTCATTTCCCAGCGCAGTGTGGCTGCCGCTTGCTGGTTCTCGGTCTGCACTGCCGGGGCAGACTTTACGCTACGGCAGTACATCCCGATCTGGTTCCAAGCCATCAAGGGTGTATCTGCCGTGGACTCGGGCCTCATGAACTTGGCTCTGATTCTGTCGACAGCTTTGGCATCAATCTTCAGTGGAGTAGGCATCACTCAGATCGGATACTATAACCCCTTCATGATTGCCTCTACCCTATTCATGTCAGTTGGCTCGGGTCTTCTCACTACCTGGAAGGCAGACGTTCCCACTCGGGACTGGATCGGATACCAAATCCTGTATGGTCTTGGATCTGGCCAGAGCATGCAAACTCCTCTGATGGTAGTCCAAACCGTCCTACCTATGGAAGAGATACCACTAGGAACTGCTCTCGTGATGTTCCTGCAGACCTTTGGTGGCGCCATTTTCATCTCTGTCGCACAAAACGTCTTCACCAACGAGCTACGGGCCGGCTTGGCAAACGAACTGCCGAACATCAACGCTACTGCAATTGTCGACGGTGGGGCAAACAGCATCAGACAACCCGGAGTATTGCCACCAAATACTCTTGACTCTGTCCTACGTATCTACAGCAAATCCCTCACCAATTCCTGGTACGTTGCTGTCGGCTTGGCGTGTGCAAGCATTGCAGGAAGCGCGCTGGTGCAGTGGAAGACTGTGAAGCAGGGAAGCCCACCACCTGCCGGGGACGAAAGCGGGGTCAAATCACCTAACAGCGAGGTGACTGACAGCATGGAGATGAAGCATCAAGATCTCGGCCCGACTGAGTCCGGAAGAAACGATGTTTTCAATAAGCGTAACGACACCATCTGAGCGCAGCATGGGCCGACGAAGCACAGAAAATTGGAAGTGGTAGAACCATGTAGCATTCATATACTGTAGATAGATACTTCAGTTACCATACCGGGGCCCTGAAAATTGGAGTTTGAGTGTTATACTGGCTCTTATCTATTTGAACTTGCCAACGCGAAACGCAGAGAGAAAAGAGAATAAGGGAAGAAATATTGGGCAACAAATCAAACTCAATTTGAAACTTCAACCATGTCACTAAATACAGCAACTAAGACTTTGTTTGTAGTACAACGATCTTGACGCAGTCTTTGGCCGAGCGTGTGGGGCAACACGGAGGCCGTCGGAAGTGCCTCCGAATCAATTGCATTTGCATTCGACGTTGTAGAGTGGGAGGGAAGGCTGATGAGATGATGATAAACATGATTTGAATTTGAGACATAGTTATACTGAGTAAGGTAGACTCGGCATATCCAAAATCCCAGATAATCGCTATGGTCTATTTTAATTCCTTCAATCACAGAAATGATGGGGGCTGCCGGTAGTATTGATCCACCGCCCATTCCATAGCCCTCACAACGGCCTTGATTTCTGACTCCTTCTTGGGTGGATGGTGCCCACCTGAGTGATGCAACTTCTTAGAAAGTCTCGCATCACACATCTGGTACCCTATCTCATGCATGTCGTGCATAAATGGAAAGTCTCGCCTGCCAGACACGTGGACCGTTGGAATGTGTATGCGTTCTGGAAGTAACATGGGATGCAGTACCCGAGGGACTGTGGCGCCTACATCCTTGTAGAAATCTTGATTGAAGTCCGGCAGAACAGCCCCAATCTTCAAAGCAGATTGGAACGTCCGAACTAAACAGTCGTTGAAGACTTGCTGCCGAGGAGCGAGGTCTTTGGCGTGCATTCCGCTGCGGCGATATGAGCAGAGTTGGTCGATTACGCCCTCGCAGTATGTCGAGTCTGCCGAGAATGGCACAACGGATGAGAAAAGGACGGCGAACTTGAAGTCAGGGTCTTCGCCGTTGACTTGTTGGTGGTAGATGTAAGACAGTGCTAGTGATGCGCCTTGACTGAAGCCTAATATGCCATCGAATGGGCCTAGCTCGTCGACTGTGGCAGCGATTTGGTGGTGCGCAGCCTGAATTTCTGAGGGCGAGTATCCCGTCGCGTGAGAATAGAACGGTCCGCTAAGAGCCGGGCTCATGCCTAAGATTCATCTCAGCATTAGCATTGACTAGTCTTACTTATGCTTGAAAATGAGGTGGTGCGGTGGTCATCTTCGAAAAGATTTCCATAGGGTATGTTGGTGGTGTTCTTACCGGGCCCTCGGTGCGATGGTACAGCTCCATCAACTAACACAAACTCGTAGCTTGCGTCGACTGATCTCATCAAGCCCACCAGCTGGCTCTCTAGGATCTTGGCAGAACTGCCGACGCCATGCAATGCAAGAATCCTCATATTGACAGCAGCGAATGCCTAAGTAATTTCACGATAAGGGAAGTTTCTGAGTTGCGAAAGCGAAGGAAGAAAGTAACGGGAATTTGTCTGAAAATGTACTTCTTAACTCGCACTATGAACTATGAACCAAAGCTTGCCGAGGCCTGTCAGCTAGGTTACGGCCGTCTTAATCGGGAAATTTGTTGACCTTTTGACCGAATCAGGTTGAGCCGAAGGTCCTGTCCAGTGCTGAATGTAGTAATCGGCAGGGGTATGCTCACAATAGGTTGCCGGTGATGGACAATGCTACTACTAGGAAGAGTTCCAAGGCATTAGAAAGTTCCCAGATTGCGTGCACGTCAACTTGCTCACACAGCTTATCGCAACACAGTTACTCAAGCCACATCAAGCAAGCCCATCATGAGCCCGTGCGACGAACAAGAGCCGATCGCCATCATTGGCACAGCCTGCCGCCTGCCTGGAGAGGCAACATCAGTGGGGAGACTATGGGACATGATTAGCCATGGCAGAAGTGCCCATGGAAAGGTGCCATCTTCGCGGTGGGACGCAGACTTATGGTATCATCCCGACCCTGATCGTAAAGGATCTGTGAGTAGCACCGCTCGAAGATTGTAGTACCGAGTTTCACTAACAGACCAATCACCACAGATTAGTGTGAAGCACGGTTACTTCCTGGAGCAAGATGTTTCCGTCTTCGATGCGCCATTTTTCTCCATGACGGCCAAGGAGGCAGCTGGAATGGATCCAATGAAGAGATTGTTGCTGGAAGTCAGTTACGAAGGATTTGAAAATGGTGAGTGACCTCCACTCAGGCTTTGTATCGGAGCTTATAATTAACACGAAGTGTAGCGGGGATTGCAGTGGGCGACCTGACGAATTCTCAGACGGGAGTCTACGTTGGCTGTATGACAAGCGACTACGAACAACTTTCAACTCACGACATTTACGACGTCGGAGGTGTAGCGGCATCTGGAATGAGTGAAGCGATGACCGCAAACCGGGTTTCTTGGTTTTTCGGACTTCGTGGACCTAGCCTCACCCTTGACACAGCCTGCTCATCGAGCTTATACGCACTGCACTTGGCTTGCCAGTCACTTAAACTTGGCGAAACCAACATGGTACGTGAGTCCACTGCGTTGGTGAGGGACTTGGCCACTAATTTGTGAATAAATGAAGGGTCTGGTCGCTGGCGTCAACTTGATCTTGCATCCGAATTTCATGCATCAACTGTCCTCAATGCACATGCTTAGCCCCGAGGGCATCTCACACTCTTTTGACCACAGAGCCAATGGTTATGGGCGAGGTGAGGGGATCGCATGTATAGTCGTCAAAAGATTGAAGGATGCATTACGCGACGGAGACACCATCCGAGCCGTCATTCGTGGTACAGGGACCAACGCAGATGGCAAGACGCCGGGAATAACACAACCTAGCGCTGAAGCACAGGCCGAACTTATCCGGAGTACCTACGAGAAGGCAGGACTCTTGTTCTCAGATACGCAGTATTTCGAAGCTCATGGCACGGGCACACCACTGGGTGTAAGTAAAATAGACGGCTGTAGAATTGTTCCACAGAACTGATTTCACCACAGGACCCCATCGAACTGTCAGCAATCGGTGCAACGCTTGGCTCCGGGCGCTCGCCAGAGTCTGGCCCCCTCTACGTCGGCAGCATTAAAGCCAATGTGGGACACACTGAAGGCTGCTCAGGCCTTGCTGGTCTTCTAAAGTCGGTCTTATGCTTGGAGAAGGGGATGCTCGTTCCAACAGCCGGCATCGAGACGGTCAATCAAAAGTTGAAGCTGGCCGAATGGAATCTGGCTTTGCCTTTAGAGAACAGGGCGTGGCCTTCGCAGGGCCAGCGACGTATCAGCGTCAACTCCTTCGGTTTCGGAGGTGCAAATGCCCACGTTATTCTGGACGATGCACACAACTACCTGAGAAACCGGGGCCTCCAAGGAAATCACACTACGAGCACATTTGAAGACGGCTCTTCTGAATCGGGCATAAGCATAGGTTCCGACTCACCTCGTCAAGAAAACAACAAGCGACTCTTCGCTTTCAGCACACGAGACCAGGCTGCGGTAGAGCGACTGGCTCAATCGTACGAGGATTTCCTTTCGAACAAGGAAGCGACTTCGAGTTCGAGGTTTTTATCAGACCTTGCCTACACATTATCGGAGCGGCGGACTCATCTCGAATTTCGTAGTTTCGCTGTGGCAGAGTCTGTCCTGGATCTGCAGAACCAGCTCAACAAGGGCCTCACGAAGTCGAAAAGAGCTTCAAAACACGACAATCCAATCTTTGTGTTCACCGGTCAAGGAGCGCAGTGGCCCGCGATGGGCAAAGAGCTACTCAACAACTGCATATTCCGGACAAGCATTCATCGGTCACAAGTGCTTCTTGAACACTATGGTTGCCCATGGGATTTGATAGACGAGTTATCTCGGACCATCGAATCAAACGTTGACCTCCCTCAGTACAGCCAAGTGCTGTGTACAGTTCTCCAGATTGCACTGATTGATTTACTTCGAGAGTGGGGAGTGAAGCCTAGAGCAGTTGTTGGGCACTCTAGTGGTGAGATCAGTAAGTGCATCATTCGCCTTGTTCGCTAATTTCAGAGCGCAAAGGCCAGTGACTAACACACTTACAGGCGCTGCATATGCAGCTGGCCTTCTATCCCGTTGCAATGCGGTAAAGATTGCATATCTTCGAGGGATCTGCTCAGCAAAGGTGGCCAACAATGTTGCGCCTCGAGTAGGTGCCATGGCAGCTGCTGGACTGTCCAAAGAAGAGGCTTCCAAGTACATCAAACAAGTACCATCCGGTTCTGTGGTGATAGCTTGTGTCAATAGCCCTTCAAGCGTAACCTTGTCCGGCGACCAAGACGCTGTCACGAAGTTGTGCAACGTTATTTCCGCCGATGGAAAGTTTGCAAGAATGCTCCGCGTCAAGACGGCCTACCACTCACCTCACATGGCAACGGTCGCCCAAGAGTACCTTAGTAAAATGGGCAGCATCGTTCCTCTGGCTGGAGCTGAACAACTTTGCCCAATGTTCTCATCACTTACTGGGGGTACGGTCACCTCCAAGGACCTCGATGCATCGTACTGGATGAAGAACATGTGCGAGCAGGTTCGATTCTCACCAGCGATGACTGCTTTGCTAGATCACACGCCAGAGACTACACAGGGCCGGGGTCGTAATCGAGTTCAGTGGAGCGCTTTCATCGAGATCGGCCCTCATGGAGCTTTACAGAGCCCAATATCCGAGATCGTCAAGACAAGCCAGAGCAACACCGCAAAAGAGGCAACTTATTTCTCCGCCATCGTGCGTAACAAGGATGCAGAGATCACGGCACTGCAGCTTGCTGGTCAGCTTTGGAGTTCGGGCCACAGCATAAACCTTTTGCGTGTTAATTGCATCTATCCAGAGTCTTTGCCACTCTCATTGCCCGACTTGCCGTCTTATCCCTGGAACCGTACCAAGAGTTACTGGCATGAGTCGTCGATGGCCCGATCCGCCAGGTTCCCCGGTGGCCCTCGAACCGATCTACTAGGGGTGCCGGTCGTCCTACAAAATCCAATGGAGCCCCGTTGGCGCAACTATCTCCGCACGTCTGAGAACCCATGGATCGAAGATCATAAGATTACCGGTACCGTACTTTACCCTGCGGCTGGAATGATTGTGATGGCCTTGGAAGCTGCATGTCAATTGCAGGACACCTCGAGGAAACTCAAGGGCATCGGATTCCAAGACGTTAAATTTGAGCGTGGACTCGTCGTGCCTTCCAGAGAGGAAGGTGTGCAGACGGAAGTCAGCCTCAGGCCCGACGAAGCACGTCCGTCTATGTGGAAATTTGCTGTCTACTCTATGCCTTCTAAAGGCTCGTGGACTAAGCACTGCCATGGAACCGTGGGCTTAGAGTACGAAAACGCAAAGGAGGGTGCTTCAGCTCCCTCTGAAGAGGAATGGAGAGGGATGACTGGCATTTATAACCGCATCAAGCTCAATGCCGTGGAAGATATCGAAATGGACTGCTTCTACGACCATCTTGAGTCTGTTGGCGTGGAGTACGGGCCAACTTTCAGGAATGTGTTTGAAGCAGGTGCAATCACCGGCCAGCACTGCGCCCACGGATCTATTAGTATCCCAGACACCAAGTCTTCCATGCCTTTCGACTTCGAGTACCCCCATCTTATCCACCCGGCAACTATGGACTCTATTTTCCACCTTCTCTTCATTGCCTTTTCAGATGGAAGGCCACTACAGGAAGCTGCAGTGCCCTACACATTGAAGCACATGTACATTGCTGCAGATCTACCCCAAGGCGAGGGTGGCACGTACAGCGGTTACGCCAAACGTCTTCAAACCGATGGTCGTGAAACGTCTGGTGATTTGATCGTGTCCGATGAGCTCTGGAGCAGTCCCAAGTTGATTGTCCGCGACTTTGCGTTGAGACAAGTGACATCTTCACAAGATTTTTCTTCTAGCGGAAGGGCTGCGCGAAAGGTGTGTGCAAAGCTGAGATGGAAGGAGGACATCGATCTCATACGCTCCCCTGCATCTCCTCTTGACTTTGAGCGGGACTTTAGCGACCACCAGGGGCTTTCCGTCGAAGAGAAAGTTCTCAAGGCTCTAACGGGACTGTTAGACAGGTTGTACCATAAGAGGCCAGGCTACGAGATGCTTGTCGTCATGCACGATGCGTCGGATGGCTCTCGTCTCATCTTGGAAACGCTACTCAACCTTTCCAGGAGAGCTTCAGGCAGGAAAGAGAAAAAAGTTCACGTCGTTACGACCTCGGAGACAGCTGCGTATCTGGCCGAACAATTGTCTTCAACACAGGATTGTCAGGTAGACAATCGGAGTTGGAAACCAATGTCACAGGATCCAGCCCCATTCTCAGATGAGTCATTTGACTTGATCGTCAGCATCAGGCCAACTCAACACCAAGGCACCTCCTGGGATCACTCGACGCTATCCGCACTGCAAGGCTTCATACGATCTACAGGGCTTCTCTGCTTGGTAGGTGTGGATGACCACACCTCAACCCTGGGTCAAGATGTTGTTGAGTCGATGATCCGCTCAGCAGGGATGGAGCCAGGCAATTCATTGTCGGACACAGATAGCAAGAGAACGCTCCTGATCGCAAAAAGGCCGAGTCTTTCGACCGTTGACTCTCTGCCATCTGAAGTGTTTTTGCTGCACAGGCCGGATCTCAACGCATCAACTAGATGTCTTGTCGACACTTTGACCGAGAAGCTGACATCGCTCAATCGGGAGGTCACCTTGGCATCATTGTCAGACGTTGATCGATTGAAAGGAAAATGCATCATTTCCCTTCTAGAAATCGACTCTCCTCTTGTACATGACTGGAACGATGAAAATTTTGAACACTTCAAGCGTCTGGTTTCCAATGCCTCTCAAATGTTGTGGATCACTAGTGGTGGTCTCATAGAGAATTGGAAGGATGGGCTAGAGTTCGCGCCAACCCAAGGTCTACTACGGGTTATGCGCACAGAATATTCCCAAGTCAAGTTGCCACATCTTGATTTGTCTAGAGCCACTATCCTAAGTGTGGATGCCGCTGCCGAGATCATAACTGATATCTGGTGTAGCTCTGCACAAGAAGACTATTGTCAACTTGAAACGGAATATGCTGAATCCGATGGTAGAGTGTTTGTGCCGAGATTTGTCGAAGATGAAAGTATGGACGCAGACTTAGAAAATCCAGAAAGGAACCTAGCGCCAGTGAAAGGGACTTTGGGCAGCAGAAGACATTTGATGCTGGTCCGAGAAGGTAGAAAAACTGTCTGGGTTGATAGGTCGGAGATGTCTCCGGCTCTTCTGGACGGGGATATTGAGATCACAGTTGAGCATGCGCTTGTGCAGGTCACGCCGGTGTCCGAAGATATCCCCGACACTCTATTTTCTTCTGCGATTATTGGAACAGTATCCGCGACATCGTCTCTTGAGGGGACTACGAAAGTTGGACAACGAGTCATCGCACTTCATTCGGAGCCCTGCAGCACCACAGTCCGCGTCCCCGAGTCGTTTGTCCGACCAATATCGTCAACTGCATCACCCGAAGAAGCTTTGACAACACTTTCGTCATTGTTCTCCGCGGGGTTTGCTCTGATGGAGACCGCGAGACTCGAAAGCGACCAGACCGTTCTCATTCGTGGGGGCGACTCGCCGATAGGCAGAGCAGCGATCCGGCGAGCACAGCTGGCTAAAGCAGAAGTCTTTGTTACTGTCAAGGCTTCCACTGCAACAAACATCATTGCACAGGGGATAGGAATTGATGAGAGTCATGTTCTCAGTGACAATTCTGGCTGTTGCACGGCCGAGATGCTTCGTCAAACTCGGAATCGAGGGGTGGACGTGATACTGAACTGTCAACCTGGCGAAATCTCTCCCAAATGGGTCGATTGTTTGTGCGACTTCGGGACCTTTATCGACATGGAGCCCAACGTATCTGGAAGCGCTCTCCCCCTTGTTGCTCCCCGCCGTAACATCACCTTCGTTCGCATGGACGTATCTCGACTGGGAAAAGCAAAGCCGAAACTCGATGAACGCCTCTTTGACGAGGCTTGCAAGCTTCTTGAGACTGGAGACCTCATTGGACCGGATCCTCGATTTATCAGATCGCTTTCTGATGTCGATGACATTGTGTCACTCGCTGACGAGGGCGACAGCACAATGATTCTGAAATTTGACCCCAACGCTCAAGTTCTACTGCGCCCTTCCAAATTACCTGAACTAAAACTCAACAAGCAGGGAACCTATATTCTTTCTGGAGGTCTGGGTGCACTAGGTCTCAAGATTGCGGACATGATGTTCGAGCATGGTGCTGGGCATGTCGTCTTTCTCTCAAGATCAGGAGGAGAGAAGAATTCGACAGATTTGGATTCGTTCCGCCAACGAGGGCTGGTTATTGATGCTTTAAAATGTGATGTGTCGAATTCATCTCAAGTCGAAGAGGTAGTCCGGCGTCTCCAGAGGCAAGGGCGACGTATCCGGGGTGTGCTCCAATGCGCAATGGTGCTAGAGGTAAGTCGTCGAATTCCAGCAGTGAGTCACCTCCACATGATTCTGTACCACTAACACTCGCTACCAGGATGCAATCTTTGAGAATATGACATACGACCAATGGCAAAGATCAACTCTCCCCAAGATTCAGGGCACAATGAACCTTCATCAGTCCACCCCCCGAGAGGTGGACTTCTTCATTCTTCTCTCATCAATCACTTGCGTCATCGGGAATGCTGCGCAGTCAAACTACGCTGCAGGAAACACATTCGAGGATGCATTCGCTCATTTCCGTCGAAGCCAGGGCCTCGCTGCTACCGCAATCGATATTGGGCTTGTAACCGACTCGGCCCACTTCACTGGCGACTTTGATATGGACGCCTATTTCCAAATGTACGAGCATCGGTGGGATGGTTTGCAGACGACTCAGCCAGATCTCGATGCCGTCCTTAGAGCTGCCATGCAAGGTCAGACATCAGACGGCAAACCTATCGAGCCCCAGATTGTCCTCGGCCTTGGCTATTCAATGCCTGTTAGTCCTTCATCAGCGTCATGGACCAAGGATCCGAAGTTCAGTCACCGGGTCAGTCTCGCCTTGGCCAGTGGCATGGGTTCCCATGGCGGACAGAAAACTCCCATGGAACGACTTACTCAAGCGGAGACTGCTCAAGATGCGTTGATCATTGTGGAAGACGTCCTCCGAGGCTATGCAGCACAGATCATGGACGTAGCGGTAACGGAAATTGACACGGAGAAGGCTTTCTATGACTTTGGAGGTATACACGCACATGATTTCTAGTACTTCTTTTCAAAAGTGATCATCACGCTGACATAACATCTAGTCGACTCATTGAAGGCTGTAGAGCTCCGGAACCGCGTATTCCGCGATGTGCAGAGCGACATTTCGGTATTCGAGTTGTTGAGTCCTTCACCTCTGTCGAAGTTGGCGTTGGATATTGTAGGCAAAAGCAAATTTGTAAAGGAAAAGTAGAGAGGTGGATCAGGAAGAAACAGGCTCATAGCACGTAGAATCATGTCCACTTTGATTCAGTCTCCAGGCCACTTCAGCCCAATGAGTGAATTAGCAAGTCATCCACCAACAATCCTATGGACGCACCTTTCTGCCTTACTTCGTTAATTTCCATGTACTCTGGTCGTCATGATTCCCAAGTGAGAAAAGAAAACGCGGAAAGAGGCCCCTCGATACAACAAGCAATCCCTCGTTTGACGAAGAAACTTTGACAACCCTGTTTCTCATGCTTGGTGAGCCCTGATCGCCAAGGTAAAGGCCAAGACCGCACCTGGTGATAAGATACCACTAGCAAGAGTGAGACCAGCCATCCTTCCAATGAATGAGTCCGCCAAAACTTGGAACCGCTTGTTTCGCTTTCGAAGGCTTTTGAATGAGTGAGATGAATTTAGGATGAGATCCGTCAAAGGAACTAAAGCCGCGGCGATGATGAAGATGTCCCATTGGAGAAAGTCTCGGGCACCATCGGCGATGACTGTAGGGGATGCTGGATTGATAGAAGCAGCAGGTGAAAACGTTCGACGTATGCCTCCGCCTTCCGAAGATGTCAACGCCCATAGGTGCCCAGCCGCGGCAGTAGCCCCCGAGATGAGGAAAGATGCTGTGACGAATTTCTTCGAGGCTGTTTGTTGCGACTTCAAGTCCAATGACTTTGCGATCTTACTCAGAAGCCAGACGAAGAAGGGATGAGCAAATGTCAGTGCAAGGGGCGTCAAGCGATATGACGCTATCAGCCCCTGCCGTTGGTACGTTGAACAGGTTTCAGTGAATGTCGGGTAGAGAAGCATGGCAGGTGCCATTGCTCCCAAGATTGCGGTCGGAACCAGAGCTATTGCTTCTTCTGGGTTTAAAGGACCAATCTTCTGGCTCTCAGGCTGGCTCTTCTCGCCGCCTAGGAATCTTTGAACATGGGTGAAGCAGTAAAGAGGATAGACAGTCGCTGCACCCCACGCTTGATTCAAGACTCCCCAGAATAAGTGCTCACTTGTAAACGCGGCGGTCAGTTAAGTGTAAATAGATGGGTATAAAAATATATCTTGGAACTTACAAGCTCGCCCAGTGCTGCCTCTTGCCCCGATTCCAACCCAAGACAAGGATGCAATGAGACGTTGTTTGCATAGTGGTGAAGAGACTGAGCAGCAGCATACGATCAGAACGAGAACCATTGCTAAGGATATTGTTGTAGAAGATGACGGCTGGAACCAACAGCTTATCAAAGATCTGGAGGCCGGTGAAATTCGTTCGAAGTATGTCGCCATTAGGAAAGAACCCCGTCTGCTTCACCTTTCCGACCTCGCTCGCTACGCCGCTGCGAATCATCCCCCCCCACAAGGCATCATATCCCACCAGGCTTAGCCCAAGGAAATAGGTGTGCATCTTGAAATGTGTTATCTGTTGATCTGCGTACTGACTACGCGTAGGGAATAATTCAGCTAGAGGGTGTTCCGGTCTATATAGCAAGGCTCATCGGCTGCCACCAAGCACTAACGAGTCAGTCATGAATCAGTCAGCATAGGAAGTTGTTTCAATATTTAACCTTCTTCCTCGTCCCGGTCTACCCCTCAAATACCCGCTCGATTGACTTTGCAGCTGAAGTATGACGGGTACTCCCAGACTTCCTCGTAATACTCCAACGTCTTCGTGAACTTCGCGTACACGTACAAGCAACCGCTTGCGCCTATCATGGCCGAAAGCCCCATTCCCAACCATAACAAGGTCCACGATGACAAGTCCGTCTTTACAGGTACGATTCCGTCCCTTTCAAGGAAAGCAGAATTTCTTTTGAAAATCCAATGGGTCGTCTTTCCAACTAGAAGTATGATAGTGAAAGCTGCCGTCATTTTCAACACTGAAGGTCTCGAGTCTGAAGCCTTCCCGACCTGGACGCGTTGGGCATCCCAAACTTTGGCCATTTGGCCGAGTCCAGCACCCTCTTCCTGCAAGTTCCAAATATCAACTTCAACTGGCGCCGTTCTCGTTTCCTCTTGTAGACTCACATGATCGAGGAGCACTCCAACTTGGAACTTTTCAAGTGTATTGTATGCGTCCTCCGAATGGCCCACATATTCGAAGCTTTCAGTGCCGTCAGATCCAGCGACGTCCTTCAAGACTTCGATACCCCCAGGATGATCGTCGGCGTAGCTGGTAACGTTGTATACTATATGACCCGAAGTCAGCCTGTGTCGTGAACGTGCATCAGATCTACGAACTTTTGCCCCGGATTGACACCCAGAGATCATCAACCTCGTGATGCTTGGATAAATCTGACCTACTGAAGGCCTGCATAATGGGTGACGGTCAAGTTTCACGATGCGATCTCACTCAGAGTTGGTCAACACTGATTTCTCAACTGGGACAATTTTTTACACAGCTTACGACTGTGGTCACTTCACCAAGTTGGCCCTCTGTGATCATCGTCTTCAGCTTTTGCTAGGAGTGGTTGAAAGCTGCATGTGGCCAAAACGGGAACGGACCTAACCAAACGGGGACCTGTCCGTGGACCTGCCATTGCGGATATTCCCAGAATAGCCTCCGGCATCTCTTTGTGGACGAGAGCCGTCCAACCACGACAGGGCTATCCTTGTTAATGGAAAGGGGAAGAACAACGGGAAAGGGAACATCAACATCCTTCGTCTTCGGTGTGTTAGCAGGCACCGAGACCACGGTGATCTCAGGCATCGCGGCAAAGTTGCTGTTTCTTCTTCATCTTACCGTTGTTGGTCTCGTTGCTCTGCAGAAGACTAGTTCTCGCGTAGTTACCAGCCTCAACCTTACTTGCAGAAACTCACCTCAAGCCATTTTCGCCATGTTCCAGCAGCAATTCACCATTGGCCATGGCCCTTACGAGCGATGCCAGACATTGAATCTTCCGAGCGTTAAAAGCATGCAGGAACTCAGATCCGGAATTGCACGTGTCTTCTCGGTATCGGATTCTGATTGTGAGTCTGCAAACCAATCATCGATTTAACATGAAACTCCGAGGACACGACTGACTATTGTGAAGCAATCTGCTTTTACAATCGGAAAGATGTACTCACGTCTGTCGACGAAGTTGAGAGGAGCGATAGCCCAGTGCAAATCAGAGTAAACGGCGAGGCTGTCAGAGAACCGCTGGGACCAGAGCCATTGCCGTACGTTGGCAACCGTTATGAACTCTACCCAGATCCGCTTGGGAACTATGATCGCCTCTTTGAACGGTACGGGCCCGTAATCAAAACAGTCAACATGGGCACGGTGACATACCTCACCAACGATCCCAACGTCTCTCGCGAAGTTCTCCGCGAAGGGGAGTTCTTCACCAAGACCACGTCGGATCCCGGCCACCCTCTTTACTACATGCGAAACAATGAAGCGCTGTTCACTTGCGACAGCGATGCGCCGGCATTCAAACTAGCGCACAAGTTCATTCCGCCCAGCTTGACGCCAAAGGCAGTCCGCCACTACACACTGACTGTTTTATCTTGCGTCGAGAGATCATTCAACGTGTTTGATGACCTGGATGAGAAAGAACTGGCATTCAATGTCTACCATTACACCTTCAAGATGGCCGGGGAGATCATCTGGAAGGTCATTCTCGGCATGGACCTGGGTCACTTTGACTCAATTGACACCAAGCCTCATGCCACCATTCGGCTTCTTGGCGAATATCTTTCACTCATGAAGAAAACATCTTTGCGCGGAAGCTGGTATGGATACTTGCCGTTCGGGACGCCGAAGAGACTCAAGCTGGTGAGACAGCTCTTGTGGGATGGCGTTGCTAAAGGCATTGCGGATTCGGTCAAGGCCAGTGGTGACCTGCCAATGAAAGACGCTGCACTTCATGCCACCAGCGTCGCTGACTACCTCCGCCGGGCTACCGATGAGAGGGGAGAAAAGTTACCGGAAGAGATCATGCTAAGCAACTGCGTCATCATGATCGGGGCTGGTTTTGTAACGACCTCTTCTCTCTTAGCTTGGCTTATCTATGCTTTGGCCAAATATCCCGGAAACCAGCAGCGTCTGCTTGAAGAACTCATCGAGTGCGGTGCATCGCCTGATAAACAGTGGTCTTACACTGAGCTCACCGAAATGCCGTTCCTCGACAAATTCGTGAGAGAGACGCAGCGAATGCACAACCCGTCCTTCCAAACAGCAAGAAACGCAAAGCAAGATGTCGTACTCCCTGGCGGGTACTTCCTACCTAAGGGTTCTGTCATCATTCCAACCTTCCCCTCCTTGCACAAGAATCCAGCGCACTGGGACAATCCGACGCGTTTTGACCCTGATCGATGGGACACAGAGGACGTGAAGGGCCGGCACAAGATGTCCTATACCCCTTTCGCAGCAGGTACCAGGGGTTGTGTGGGATACAACCTTGCACTTCTTGAAGTGAAAAGTGTGATGGCAAAGTTGGTCTACCGCTACCACTTTGAGGATGCGTCTACTGAAGCCGTAGTATACGACCCTGAGTTCATTGTTATTCGGCCGTTGAATTTCTATGCCAGGGCAGTGCGGAGGACGAAGGGGCCAGCTAGTCAACAGGGATGATATAACAGAGGGCCAATTCTCATCTTATCTGTTCTCATTTCCATCAAAATTAAGTCTCGCGCTTGCAGTGCTTCACATCTTCTTGCCAAGATCTTTCGGGCTAACCAGCACATGAGTCTCAACCTGGTACCGGCTTTCAAGAGGAGGTCTCAATCTTCGCTAGTCCTTCGAAACCCAAAAAGTGAGCCCATGAACAAAGTACTTTTATTTCCAGCTAATAGCAATTTGGACTAAGTTCAAGGTTAACTTCCCCATTGGAATCTTCCGGGACGAACTTGGTCAACCCCGACTCAGCCAAAACCTTGTCAACCATGTGTTTGGCTAATCATGGACATGCACGCAATTAAGCTACCATGAGTCCATGACGGGCTCATAGCGACGTATTTGAGATCAACCCGCAGTTTCTGAGAGAGTGCTGTGACTATTAGCTGTTTGTGATGAACGCTGGACTTTCTCAACTATCATGGCTACCAATACCTACACCAAGGCGGCCATCCGTCCCGATACCGGCACGGCGAAGGAGACCTTGACCGAAATCACTACTCAACTCAGCGTCTTCGATCTCATACCTCCAAGAGTGTACATCAAATTTATCGTCTATCTACCACTGAAGCCTCAAGTCAGCTTCCAACAGGCATTCTCGCACCTCCAGGCTGGTCTTCACTCAACCTTGCGGCAATTCCCTTTCCTCAATGGTCGCATCTACCCACGTAAGGAGCATGAGACCGGTTGGAGACCGGGGCATATTGTAGTGTCTTATGATACAGACATCTCAAATACAGCAGAGGTAGCTCCCCGACAGCTAGCCTTCAAGGACCTGTCGCAGGTGCTGCCCGACTACGAAGATCTTCGCGACTCAGGGTTCGAGTTCTCGGCCTTTGACGATGAACTCGTCCTAGCCCTCCCGTTCGTGCCAGACTTGACGGGCGGCGCCGATGTGTTTTTGGCGCAAGCGAATTTCGTTAACGGCGGATGCATTCTCGCGACGGGATTCCACCATTCTGCAAGCGACGCGACCGGTATGGTCACAGCAATGCGTGCGTGGTCAGAACATTGTAGAAACCTCTCGCAGCCGGACGTCAACGTCTGCAGCTGGCTGACTCCCGAGAGTTTCGATCGTACACTGCTTGAGCGGTTGTGGAGTAAGACGCCTGCCAAGCCCGCTGCCGAGATCACGCGCGATACATGGGGCTTTCTCGGCTTCCAACCGCCGGACGCGGAGGAAGAAACGGCATCTTCTGCAGCCCCACCTTCGGCCCCGCCTCGAACCATGGAGTCTAGCATCTTCTACATCTCTCCGGACAACTTCAACAATTTGAAGAAGGACGTGCTGGATGACTCTAATGATGGGGCGGGCCTATCGGCCAATGATGCGCTTTTGGCGCTTTTCTGGCGCGCTCTCATGAAAGCGCGGTACAAGGCGGCCATCGCGTCTGGCCAGCCTGCGCCGGCGGACGAAATGTCGTACTTGGAATCGCCTGTTGATGGTCGGACGGATTTCGACCCAGAACTCCCATCATCGTATGCCGGAAATCTTGTCATTGTCAACAAAGTTCCGATGCGGATGGCTGAGCTCGCGTCGCCGACTACGAGTTTACGCGATGTCGCCATGAAAATTCGCGCACAGGCGGCCAAGGTAAATCCGGGGCTTGTCAAGGACGCATTCACGCTTATGCGCGAGGTCCCTGATTACACAGAGCTGAAGCATGCTTTCACCCGGCTTGATGGTTTCGATGTCATGATCACGTCAGTTTTGTTGTTGCCGTTGGATAAGATCAACTTCGGCGGGCATGTATTTGGCAATGATGGCAAGCCGGAATCATTGCGGCCCTTGATGGATGCTTTCAATGCCAATTTCAGGCTTTGCATGGTGTTGCCGATGAAGGATCATGGGGGTATCGAGCTGCTTGTGAGTTTGTTCGCTGATGAGATGAAGCAATTGCAGGCAGATGAGGAGTTTGCAAAGTATGCTGCATTTTGCTGTCATTAGCTACAGTCTCTTACTAAGTATAGAAACGAAAAGTCTCGAATGAGTCTGTTATTCGTTACAGTAACAAGTGTCTCCATTGTCTTTCCGATGTTCTCCTTTGTCGCATCGTCTCTTCAAGGCGATATGCAGCGCTTTGGGTCGGGTGTTCAGCATTGGCCACTGGAGACACTCCAGCACCTGAGTCTATTCAGTAGCATGACGCTGTGATTGAGCTCGAGTCCCTGTCAAGCAGCACGTGTCTGAACCAGACTGAGCTCGGCAACAACTTATTCGAAGACGATACAGAATGGATGTCACCATCCGTAAAGTTCAGATTCAAAGACTGCTGAGTCTCAAACTTAGCAAGCGCTATTATGAAGGGTAATGAATCGTGGTCTCCCGGCAGCTCGCAGTCCGGGCTTGAGCTAAACACCAGTCGTCGTCTTACTGCAGAATCGGTCGCGTGTTCGCACCCACCAGTCTGGATGTATTAGTCGAGTCTAAGCTCTAGTTCCCTCGCGCCAACGACAGACCGCTGAATCAAACCTTCGCGAGTGCGACGTGTTGAATATGGTGCCCAGACGCGCTTGCGCGACAACTCACTGATGTGCATCAGCACCTGATCATGGGGTGCATTGGTAGCGCAGCCGTTGTGCTTGAAAGAATAGAGAATGTTCTATGCGATGATTTCTCTTCGACGACCCCGGGGCCCGAAGCGCCCGTCCGTGGCCCAATCCAGTATGAGGCATTTGATGTCTGTTCCTAATCGAGCTTGGGAGGTTTGGGGCTGTGTGGCGCGGAGGCCTGCGTCAAAAAGTTTAGACGAAAGCGGCTATGACGGCAACAGATTAATTGCTGGTCCTGTTTTTCTCGAAGAACCGCAAAAGTCTTCTCGAGAAGCGCGGGCTTTGATCATGCATGATATCGGCTTTCAAGTTTCTCATGTAGATAAGGTAGACAGATTGGCAGTGAAAGCTGAATGTTAATACCGCAGAGGCAAAAGGGGCCGCCCCATGGGGAAGGTTTGAAGTGACTCCGCTTGTGTGAGGCGGTGCCCGTGATGTCGCTCACGAACGTACTGTATCTGATCGGGAAGGTAGGGCAGCGGGTACTCTCTTAGTCTCTCTACCCAGCCGGGTAAGCAGTCTCAAAAACCTTGATCTCACCCGTACTTTTCCATCCCATCTTCAAACACGTATCGTCATTCAGTCGATATTTGCAGTCGCCTCTGCGTTCTCAGACTCCAAAGAGCAATCAACATCGTCACAGCACAACACACATCGCGGACTTTCTCTCAAACTTTTGGAATGGTCACCGCTTTCACAGGACCTCACAACCGCAAGCCATTTGGGTTACCTCAGCACTCTGATCCAAACATCTGCCAGGATATGGCAAAGCGTACGAAGGAGCGATGCCTACGAGCACACCACTCGAACGAACGGTGAAGGAACACTTCGGAGAAGAATCAGGCCTTTTGTTCCGCATCGATACCCCTTCAGCCTCAAATCACAGCAACAGCAGTGGAGGTAACGTCATGTCGCAGAAGGAAGGCAGCAAGTCCATCCAGGGACACGACGACGCAACCCTTTTGAGGCCCAACGGAGGCCCCCGGTACGCAGACAGCATCTCGAGTTCTCGAGGAAGAGAACCCGAACGAGGCCCGACCCATGACGTAGCAAACATGACCAACTTCGATTCCCCGACTATGCAACCTCTGAGCAGACGTCCTACCATCGAGTCGAGGCGCACGACGTCGCCGCCAAATTCCGTCAAGGCATTCGCCAATGCGCGCCGCAGAGGACAGGATGTCGAAGCGCATGATCCGAGGGTCTCCTCGCGCAGACCTCAGACCGAGGTTGAGAGTAGTGACGGCTACGGGCAACGAATTTCTCAACCATATTCCAACAGCGTCGGCCGTAGCATCCACAGCCGCACAGCTCTCGATCACGGTGCTCGCGGAGCGTCTTCGCCCGTGCCGAAACCCAAGTCATCTCTCGAAGCCGAGGACTCCAAGCTCGACAACACCCGAAAGGATGGCCTCCACATCGACTTTGATTATATGGAGACTTTGATTGACGCAGAGAATCGCGATCAATTTGGCAGTTCCGACTTTGTCAACCTTCCGGATAGTGCCATCCCGACCGTCACGCGCATGTTTACCTCTGATGGAGACTTCATCGATGTTGCATCCCAGGCAGCTTCCATCGCGGGAGAGAAGGAGACGACAGCAACCCACCAACCGCTCCCGAGGGCCAGCCAGCACATTGAGCAAAGCCGCTTCAATTACTTCTCTTCGGCGCTGGAATCAACCATCCATGCGGCGGAGTTTGGCGACCTCGTCCTCCCGGGCGAGAGCATCAGGTCTTTGTTCGAGATGCCCGAGGCGGAGGCCGATGGTGTCTGGTGGCTCAACATGAACAACCCGACTGGCAGCGAGGTCTGGACGATTTGCAAAGCCTTTGGTATCCATCCCCTTACTATCGAGGATATCATCCACCAAGAGAGTCGCGAGAAGATTGAGCTCTTCCCGTTGTATTACTTTGCCTGCTTCAGGTCCTTCATTGTCGTCGAAGAAGACAACGCGAAAGACTACCATCCGTTCAACGTTTACGCGGTAGTCTTCAAAGAGGGGATACTCAGCTTCAGTTTCACTGCAAACTCGCATGCATCGAGGGTCCGATTCCGGATCTCGCAATTGAAGGAGCAGGTTTCGCTCAGCAGCGACTGGATCTGCTATGCGTTAATGTAGGTTGAGGCCCCTGAAGCGTGGAAGAATAACCAGCCCTGCACCAGAACTCATCTGACAATAAGTACCTCAGCGACGACATTGTGGACTCTTTCGGGCCAGCGATCAATGAAATCGAGCGCGAGGCCGATGCGATCGAGGATCAGGTATTCATCACGAGAGTAGATGACAACCAAGCTTTCCTTCGCAAGATCGGATACACCAGAAAGAACGTAATGAGTCTCATGCGCCTACTTGGCGGGAAGGCGGACGTACTCCGGGCTTTCACTAAGAGATGCACCGAGGACTTCGACGTCACGCCACACATGGACATTGCCCTCTATCTTGGAGATATCCAAGATCACGCGGTGACGATGATGCACAGCCTGATCCATTTCGACACCATGCTGTCGCGGTCTCACAGCAACTACCTCGCGCAGCTGTCAATTGACAACATTGATATGGGCAACCGGACGAACGACTTCTTGAGTCGTGTGACGGTTATCGCCACCGTTATTGTTCCGTTGAATGTTGTCTGTGGTCTGTTCGGCATGAACGTCAAAGTTCCCTGGAAAGACACTGACAATTTGAACGCATTCTTTGGGATCCTGGGTGGTATCATAGCATTTGCTTTGCTCTCGCTTCTTGTTGCTCGACGTTTCAAATATCTGTGAAGATGAAGTCGAAGATTGTCGCTTACAGGATTTATTTTAATATGTAGACTCAGACCCTTTAGACCAATTCCATGAGATCTATTCAGCTAGACGTGCAGTAAAGCCCACGCAATCCGTCCTCCAGGTGATGCACGATTTTGGTGACCCCCTCGAGAGGTTCCCACCATGAGGGCATGAAACCAATCACATTAGGGAAAGAACCGTCGCCAAAACGGCACATGCTGGCGCTTATCTGTCCTGCAGGCAGGAAGAAGGACGGCTCGACTCAAATATCATGGTGCCACCTTCTTGCTAATGCCTCAGTCCTTGACTGAGCTCCGCAGCAATTGCAGCTTGCGACACACAACTTTACCTACCTAATTGCGCATGTTCTACCATATCAAGACGGCTTGCAACTTCTTCATCCGGCAAGGCGCTTTGCCAAGCCATGAGATCTTCCGCCTTGGCAGCTGTCGATGTCACAGCAACTCACTGCGTGACGGCGTCCTTCCTCAGCAAGATTATCACCTCCCTCTTTCACTTTGATATACCACGACTGTGCAAGGATTATCCAGCTTGAGAAGAGGGGGGAAGCTGCAAGTCCTTAAGCGACCTCTTTCAGTTGCGTGCGCTTCTTGCTTCCGATGCTTATAAAATGGAGGCTTTCAGCTGCACATACCCTGCCAAGTTTCGAATCGTCAGTGCCAAGCTTCAATCTCATCACCGCATGACTATTTGCGCACCAACTCACCATGAAGGCTTCTCTCATCTCAGCCGTTGCCCTGGTCCCCTTGGTCTTGGGTGCGACTGTTCCCAAATCTACCAAGTTTGACTATACTGGCTTCAAGGGTCTTCGTATCACCATCCCCGAGGGTTCCGAGGATTTGGCCGACCAGATCAACGAGTTGGCTGCGACAATATTGAACCCTGGCGCCAGGGAACAGCTCGATGTGGTCGTATCTCCCGACAATATCGACGCCATCAGCCAGCTGGCTCTGAATACCACAATTCTCCTCGAGGATGTTGGTGCTGCATTTGCCGAGGAGGATGTGGCTACGGTGTATGCTGGTGAGTCCTAGGTACTCTTGTCACTTCCAACTGAGTTATACTCACTCTTATCGACCTTTCAGTCCCTAGCGAAACCTGGTTCACTGCCTACCATAGCTATGCGGACCACTTGACCTTCTTGAGAGACCTCCAGAGCAGCTTCCCCAGCCAATCTGAACTCACCACAGCGGGATCTTCTTTCCAAGGACGAGCCCTGACTGGCATTCATATCTGGGGCAGCGGAGGCAAGGGGTCCAAGCCTGCGGTGGTTCTCCACGGCACCGTCCACGCTCGCGAGTGGATCAGCACGATGGTGAGTAGCGAATATAGTAGCTCTTTCCTACGACCTACGTTACGTGGTTCTAAAACAAAACGTCGTGTTAGACTACCGAGTACGTAGCTTGGCAACTTTTGACCAAGTACGCGACCGACTCTGCTATCAAGGCCGTCGTCGACAAGTTCGACTGGTACATCACTCCTGTTGTGAACCCAGACGGTAAGCGCTCATGCAGCAATCTCACTTGTAAACGGGAAAGATTTTCATCTGACCTTTTCGGCAGGCTTTGTTTATACTCAGTCTACTGACCGCCTCTGGCGCAAAAACCGTCAAACCAACACTGGCAGCTCGTGTGTCGGTCGCGACCCTAACCGCAACTGGCCGTATAAGTGGGAGCTCACCGGAGGTGCTTCAACCAGCCCCTGCGCCGAGACGTACAAGGGTGCTGCCGCCGCCGATACCCCGGAAATCAAGGGTCTCAAGGCGCAGATCGACTCTTTGTCCGCCAGCAGGGGTATCACCCTCTACCTCGACGTCCACTCCTACGGGCAGTACATTCTTTGGCGTGAGTTTGTCACTTTCATAGACTCTATGGGGGGGGCAATGCTGATAACGTGCTATGTACCTACAGCTTATGGATATGACTGCAACTACGTCGCTCCCGACGACGCTGCGCTGCAAACAATGGCCCAGCGTGGTGCCACCGCTATTCGTGGCGTTTCTGGCACTAGCTACACCATTGGCAACGCTTGCCGTGCTCTTTACGCAACCACTGGCGATAGTACCGACTACGTCCACGGCGTTGCCAAGTCCAAGTACACGTATACCATCGAGCTCAGAGACAGAGGAACCTATGGCTTTTCTCTTCCTGCTAGTCAGATCTCGGCTACTGTGAAGGAGACCTGGGCCGGGGTCCTTGCCATGGCCCAGGCGGCATAGTGGGGGAAACGCCGAGATCGCGAGCCCAAGAAAATGACTTTTGAATGAGTGGCGCTCAACTCTTCCCATATCCCGGAAGGTTCACCTAGTTGTATACTTTTGAAAGCATTTCTTTATCATTGCTCTGAAAACGATCGAAGTCCGTGTGATCATTTAACTTCCCAAGATTCGTCCTAATTCGCGCTTGTGCGCGTATGCTCATCACTTCTCGGATTAGCAAAGCCCTCAAATTCGTATTCTCTTCAGGGAGGAGGTCACTTGCATCTTTGACGCATCACATGCTTCATGAGCAGGAAGCGTAATAAGAAAACGAGGCCAGTTGAGATATAAATAGGGTATTCCAGCTATATACATCGTACCTTAAGTGGCAAGCAACCTAGGCGCACTAAAGATTGACCCGAATCAGTACATAATCTATAAAATAGTCAGGGACAGTGAGTTGTGTACTTACGCTGTAGTAAGGAAGATCAGTCTTCCAGTAGTACGACTTGCAGCCACCGTTGAGGTTCGTGACGCACTGGAAGAAGGCAATATTAGCGTCATCGCGATACAATGCATACAGGTGGGGTCAATATACACCCCATCCTCCACTGCCAGGGATCTGGCCAGTGTTCCAAGTCAAGTTCTGGTTGGAATAGCACGGGCTGGCAGCCTGCCTTGCCTCGATAGGTGTAACCGCATCGGCGGCAGTCACAACAGCTGCGAGCGAAGCAACGGCGACAATGGTGTTGAGGAATTGCATGGTTGTAAGTAGTCAGTGTGGTTGTATGAGGTTTTGTTTGTAGGTTGTTGAACTCAGATACATGTGAGGTAGGCAGTCGGGAATGAGGGCTAATATAGACTCAAGTGCAGCAGCGAAGTAAGGAGATTCTGGGATCTCTGAATAGGAACCAATCTAATCATGGATAAAGAAAAAATTATAACTAATGAGCTTCATCTACTAGGTAGTTTCACGTGGAAGGGAGCCCAGCCCCTTGGCGATGGGCTCCCACCGACTCGGTCAGCGGTCGTGTCATGCCAATGATTAAGGAATGACCCAATGCTGGCGGATACGTCCGAGCCAAGCGTGACGTTCATTCATCAAAGTGAACATACTCGAATCTCCCAAAAGCAGTGCATCTTCTGTAAATATAACTGTAGTATGGTACTAGTTCAGAAAACATTGCTCTACTAATACACGTCTACTTGAGCGCGGGATGTTCTGTGGGATTGTCTGATGGGTTTGGCACTGGCGACACTTCTCATCTTGTCATATGGCATAATGCCTTCATCAAGCTAAGATATTCAAACTAGATGTCTACAGTAAATTTCAGGACACTTCTTGGTGACATTAGACGTTGGTTTTGGGCCTGTCTATTTTTCTCCCGTACATAGTGCCGTCTGATTCGCTTGCAAGTGGCCGAGCTCTCAACTGAATTACCCGTGCCCGCCCCCACTTTAATTGGAACTCGAAGTCTCGTCACCCACTAAAGTGGGTGCTGGCCACCCATACAATCACATCACCCATACAATCAATAAATCCCTCATCTTCACCAACTTCATTACCACTATTTTCAACAGCCACCATGATAGTCAAATTCGATAAACTTATAAAAGCACGTATTTAAGAAGCAATCAAGTCGATTCGTAAAGATCCGGAGTTATTAACTATTAAGGCAAGGGAAATATACTATATCTCCCGCTAGTACCTATATGTTACGACCCAACATGCATGACCAAGACCAGGGGC
>JFFI01002167.1:0-32261 GCA_001563125.1 Colletotrichum salicis
CCCCCCCGAACCTTTTCCCCGCAACATGCACGATTACCCCAGCTGTTGGCTTATTAATTTATTATGTCGGGCATTGCCCGATTTTCCGACCTTCTCAGTAGCAATACTCAGACCGTGAACGAGCACCGGCAAAAACTCCTCTTTGCGCGAAGGTCTGGCCCGATTGTTCTGGCATGCAACACAGCACTCCGTCCAAGGTCGCATCAGACGAATCAAGGAAACGGTTGACTGGAATGATGAATTCTCCGAAATCGCCGTCACAACAAGCCGCCAGGGATAGTAGTGTCAACCCACGGTCAAGCAGTCAACCCCTCAAGATAGTCGCTCTATCGGCCCAGGCCGGAAATCTAAGGCTTGTAAGTCTTGCTGCCTGGTCGTAGCTTTGGGACCGGTTCTGACCGTCTTTTAGGCTTGGAGTGTAAGAAGCTTAAGATGAAATGCGAGGTGTTCCCAGGAGATAGGAAGTACCGACATTGTCTCCATCGCAATGTTAGTTGCATTGTGAGGCGGGCCTACATCGCTGAAGTTGCCGCGGGAAATGATCCGCCCAGCTCAGTTGAGACCTCTGATGCATCTAAGCGATATGCTGAAGCTCGCGGACTCACTTCTATTTTAGGAAGAAGACCGACGAAATGAGGTCTGAGATCAAGCAGATGAAAGAAAATTTAGATGCTGTCCTAGCAGAAAACGCCAAACATCAAATCGCTTGCGCGAACACTGTTCATCACAAAGACCGGAATCAAGAGCCGACACCCTAAGCCCCGGTGGCGACAGTGCCTCTTTTCTTTGAGAACCGATCTCCTTCTTATAGGTCTTTCGAACACAGTAACGCCCCGCCTTCTAGCGCACCCGGCAGCATGACAAGCCCGGCAGCGCTGTCCTCAAGAGAAGATAACACCCAAATGGCTATGACGCGAGAAAGTTGGCCAGTACCGGTGGCCAACAGCGAGCTCGGTAGCGAGCCGCAAGCTAACAATGCAGGTCTTCACATTGGTTTACGTCGCCGGTGTTCTCGGACAAACATTCTCTTCTGGGAGTATGGCGGGACTTTATATCTCCAGGATCGTCACTGGCATGGGTATTGGTGCTACAACTGTACTGCCTCCAGTGTACATCTCTGAGGTAAGAACGACAACCCATATGAAGACGAGTGATTGCGGAGACTGGCATGGTTTTTAGATTGCTCCTCGATCAATCCGCAGTCTTTTGTATCTGCAGTATATATGTTGTCATCAACTCGGCGTGGTATTTGGGTTCTTTTCCAACTACGGCATCACAAAACACTACGCAGGCAACCAAGTCCAGTGGCAGTTACCAACTGCCCTTCAGGTTGCCCCAGCGATTATCTGGGGCCTGGGGACAATTTTCACGCCTGAGTCACCCCGCTTCCTGCTGTCTCGTGGGAAACCAGCAGAAGCCCTCAAGGTTCTTTGCGACTTTCGCCATCTTCCATCCAGTCATCCGTACGTGGACGATGAGTTTCGTGCAATGCAAGCTCATTTGGAACACGAATTGGAGATTGTGTCAGGCACTTCAGTTCTTGATCTCGCCAAGGAGATGTGGACCGATATGCCGAACCGACGACGATTTATATTGATGTTTCTTGCACATTTTTTTTTCCAATGGAGCGGGGCAAACTCCATGTAAGCACGCCGACCTTAACAGTGTCACTATCCCCCTGACTTATGGCCTGATGCAGCACACAATACAGCCCGTCCATTTTTGGATATCTTGGTACACAGGGCGAGGAGAGTCGTCTCCTTGCTACTGGGGTTTATGTCATTGTTAAGTTTATCTCAGTCTTACTATTCTCGATTTTCGGCATAGATTTCATCTGCAGGAGGCATTCCCTTCTTACAGGAATATGTCTACAGATTACCACGCCTTTATTCGTTGGTATCTACCTCAGAGTCACCAACGGACGTGACCCAGAAGACATCTCTGCAGATCCAGCAGTGAGACGAGCAAGTGAAGCTGCCACCGCGGCCATTTACCTGCATGCAATCGCATCGTCCATTGGATGGTTTTCCATGCCATATCCCGTCAGCGCAGAGGTTTTCCCCATTAGAATTAGATCTCTGTGCGTATCTGTCCTCATGGCCTTTCACTGGGCCTTTTACTTTGGCTGCTCACGAGCTATGCCATCACTTCTGGCCGCTACAGAGCGTTATGGTGCGTTCATATTCTTTGCGGCCATCTGCTCTGTTTCCCTCGTCTACGTATATCTTGCAATGCCGGAAACCTCTGGAAGGTCTTTAGAGTCTATGGAACCCCTTTTCAGTCGACCTTGGTACACTGTGCACAAGGTAGCATACCCAAAAGCTGAAGATCTCGCAGCGCGCCCGGTGGTAGCAGATGCCAACGGGGAAAAGGAGGGCGAGAAGAAAGGAGAGAATGGTGTGGCAATTCATATGGCTTAAATTTTGATCACATATCGTGCAGACTTTTGAGACTTAAGTTTCCATTCTGCTACTCTATTCTGGTTTGTATCTATGTTCCCCGAAGTGTCCTACCGTTTGCAGATGCTAGTTCTCGGCGTCAACGAAGACGAATTAGACTGGAGGTTTTAACGGCAAAATACAAGAGATTCATCCCCATCCTACTATCATCAACTTTACTTATGTCGATGTGATCCTCCAATCTCTAGGCTCGGCTAATAACGTGTGCAACCTTCCAATCCGTTATCGCAAGTTTCCACATTTAGGACCACAGTATTTGCTTTGCTTGGAGATGAAACTAAGTTTTCTTTTTGTTCGTGTAATAATTAACCAAAATTTCTAAATGACTTGATTTTTGGAAAGGGCTCGGTCTGAGTTGTAGCACAGCCCTTTCGGGTAGTGACTCTGTTCGGGAAACTTACCCAGAATTTCTGCCTTGTCACTGTTTCAGACAGGGAAAGTCTGAGCTTTCGGAACAGGGTGGGCTACTTTGGAGATCTCTGAGCCTAAAAGCACTGGGCCCTAATGTGTTCCTTCAAGATCTATGCCCTGCTACCCTAACCTCCAAACCCACCAGTGACGCAATACATGCTTTTGTTGTAAGTAACCGGGAAAAGACGAGTTGGCCGGAACTAAGCACCTGAATGCTAATGAACTTGCGCGGCTTCGCGGCCTGTTCCGGACCGTCGCGACGCGAACCGGACACGATCCCGGTGCTCGAACTTCATCCGAGACTCGATGTAACGGACATTTGCTTCCTCTAATTGCCTAGTATAGGGCGGAAGCAGCGGAATGCTGTACTCGTCCAAAGTACTGAGATTGATACTCCTTTGAGCCATCATCGCGATGATATTATACAGGTCGATCGCACCCTGCGTGGGTGCCGGACTCCATGTCTGAGCTCCAAACCTTGTAGACCGGACGCCTCCAGCTGTTCCCCCGAGGCCCCAGCTTCCTCTTGTACGCAAACCTGACTGGTCAGGGCAACTTCCCAAAGCAACTGTAGAACACGCATCACGCGTCAGTGTGGTTTCATACACCGTATACGATCAGCTACGGCTGACCAATATCGCTAGCCGGTCGAATTGGGGGATTCCGACGATCGTTGACAGAGTCAGCAAAGTCCTGCTGGCGTATATAGCCAACGGGTCTCGTGTTCATGACGCTCCTGGCAGTAGTTCTTGCTGTTAAAGAACTTATGTTATTGTCAACAAGATGGATCTCTTGAAAACAAATCCCCTTTACCTCGGCGGTGCGCTTGTATGCGTTGCACTGGCTGCGGTATGTTTTCCAACTCCCACAGCTACTGACTGGTATCTTTTACTGATTACTGATTGATGGCCTACTAGTACATCTATGCAGGTCTCACAAACCCGTTGTCGAGTATTCCTGGGCCCTGGTATACTAGGTTCACAACACTGCCATCAACATTCAAGGTCATCACTGCCCATCACCCTGACTGGATCCATGACCTACACGCCAGGTACGGGCCAGTGGTGCGATATAGTCCACACGAGGTCGATATTTCTGATCCACCAACATGCCAGCGGATTCACAGTGTCAAGACCGGATTCTTCAAGTCACCATTCTACTCACTTCTCATCACCGACTCCTCAAGCGTCTTCAATGAAATACGCCCAGAGATCCACCGCAAGTACAAGCGCCTGCTATCGAACCCCATGTCGGAAACTGGCTTGAAGACTTTCCTCCCTCGTATCGACAGCAAAGTCCGCCTGGCCATTGAGCGCATTCGTGAGGAAAACAAGGTCCGAGGCGCAGCAGACATCGCCAAGTGGTTCATGTTCCTCTCGTTTGATGTCATCGGTGACCTGGCCTTTGGCGAGTCCTTCGGCAACTTGGAAAGCGGCAAGGTATGCTACTTCATGACGCAAGAGGTCTCAAGGAGGTTGATAGGAAACATACTAATAGCCATGGTTCCGAGTAGAAAAATCGATCTGTCAACGACTTTGTCAGCCTTGGCTTCGTCGGCGGACTACGGTCCATGTTCCCAACAATCGCTCAAATCTCCCTCTACCTCCCAATCCCAGTCTTCAAAGAGGCTACCGCTATCCAATACCGCACCTTTGACTATGCCCAGGGTGCCCTAGATCGCCACGCAAAGCGCGTCGAAGAGACCGGCTCAGACCCCCACCCGACAGTCTTCTCCAAGCTCTACAACGCTGGTGAGGAAGAGACCTGGAATCCCATCGAGATCCGCGACAACGCGCAGGTCTTCATTGTCGGCGGGAGCGACACGACCGCCAACTCGATGATCTACCTAGTCTGGGCGGTGTGCAAGATCCCCGAGATCAAGGCCAAGCTCATGAAGGAGCTGGACGCGTTGCCGGACAACTATTCCTACGAACAGCTCAAAGAGTTGACGTACGTGAATTGGATTGTCAACGAGACGCTTCGGCTTTACACTGCTTTGCCATGCGGACTCCCGAGACTGGTGCCGCCCGGCGGTGCGGAGCTCTCGGGGCAGTTTATTCCCGAAGGATTCACCGTTACGACGCAGGCATACAGTCTTCACAGGGACGAACACGCGTTCCCAGACCCGTATCGATTCTATCCCGAGAGGTGGGAAAATACCACACAGGAAATGAAGGATTGCACTATGCCTTTTGGCGGCGGTGCCCGAAGTAAGCACCATCCGAACAGGGGTATCTTCCCCGTTGAAATAGCTTTTGCTGACGTAGAGAAACAGCTTGCTTAGGAAGACATTTGGCTCGGATAGAGCTCCGTCTCATCACTGCTAGGTTTTTCAAGGCTTTCCCGAAAGCGGTTGTGTCTGATATTGAAGGGATGTGCGACAAGGATATGGAGCCAGCATTGCATTTCCTGATGGTTCCCAGTGGTCACCGATGTTTGATCAAGCTCAACGGGTAGTTGCATATCTTATGATTTGCATAGAAAAGAAGAATTTCATGGTTCCCTTGAACACGTCGAGCTGTACCATGAGCCTTGTTTTCGCGAAGCAGTGTGGAACCGAGTCGGGTCCGTGGATGAGTAGAAGCGGGGCTGAAGCTGAACCAGCCGGCTTCAGGACGCCATGCGGAAGCAGAAAAGACCCGGCAGCCTGCAAATTTCAGCCCGCTTACGTGGGACCATGACTGACCGTATGGCGACTCTAGAGTTGTAGGCAAGCGTAGCTGACACACTCGTAGTACTCTATTCAGAAGCCAAGGTGTTTAGTCCGGCGGGGAATTCGGACGCGGGAGTAAACTTTGCCGTGTCATGCCGCAATGTAGATCTGGGGTACGGACCGCGATAGATGAAAGTGCATACATCCAGATACACCTCCTGTCAATAAAGTCAGTGGGTTGAAACAATACGATCTTATTACTCTCAAAACCAAAGGGAGAGTTCAAAGGCCGCGCTAGCTGCTCTGTTCAATGGGGAAATCTCAGCTTGTTTCATGGATGACAAAGGGACAGCTGAGCTGCAGCAAACCGCGGGCAATACGGAGCGGGGCTCAAGGGCGCCGTGTAGCCCCGCCATCGACTGCAACGACCCCACTGCCCCGCCGCGGCCCCTGGCGGCGGAATGGTTCGACCACGCCCTATGACTTCATGCTGAGCCGCCAGCCGTTCAGACTTCATATGCAACCCTCACCTCACACTCCTCACACCGCCACATCCAACACATCATCTTCTAGTCTCCCTGAAGCCTCAATTGACTTTTCCTCAGCTCACTCATCTCAAAGACACCCATACACAGAAACAATGGCCGAAACTCCCAGTGCCAAGCGTCAGAAGTCCTCCAAGGACGTCTCGTACGAACTCATTTACTGGCCAGGTCTCCCCGGCCGCGGAGAGCATGTTCGTCTCCTCCTGGAGGAGGCTGGCGCCGAGTACACCGACACTGCACAGATTGAAGACGGTGTCAAGACTGTCCTGGCCCAGATTGATGACAAGAACCTGGGCGATGAGCATAACCCGCCTCCCTTGGCTCCCCCCATCCTGAAGCACGGCGAACTCCTCATCAGCCAGACGCCCAACATCCTACTCTACCTAGGACCACGCCTCGGCCTTGCGCCTAAGATCTCCGAAGACGACGACGGCATCTACTTCGTCAATGGCCTTGCGCTGACTGCGCTGGATGGACTGAGCAACGAGGCTCACGACACACACCACCCTATCGCAACAGGGCTGTACTACGAAGATCAGAAGAAGGAGAGCAAACTCAAGGCCAAGGACTACATAGCCAACCGGTTGCCCAAGTTCTTTGGCTACTTTGAGCGGGTGCTGAAGAGCAAGGCTAGCGGCGAGGGCCCTTGGCTCTATGGCGGGTCTCTGACATACGCTGACTTGGTCTTGTTCCAGGTAAATCCATACTCAGTTATACTGTGTTTTTATGGGTGCTAACCGGAGCAGTGTCTCGATGGTCTCAAGTTCGCGTTCCCCAATGCTCTGAAGCGAATCGAGGGGACTGGGGACTACAAGGGTCTCTTTGCGCTCTACGATGCCGTCATGGAACGGCCCAAGATCAAAGAATATCTTGCTAGCGACCGTAGACAGAAGTACTCTCAGGGGATTTACCGCCACTACCCTGAATTGGATGAAGAGTGACGGTGAGAGTAGTGCTACTGGAAAGGTTTATAGAGTTGAGACATGCTATCATAGATGAGCTTGAATAAACTGCATCATCTCGAAAGAAAGTTTATTGTGTTACATAGAAAACACCGCTCTGATATTGCATGTCTTTGTTTTTGGGTCATTACGTCTCCTGTAGCCCGTTCGCTCCTGCCGCCTATTGCGATCCCATGTTTCATTGGGCATTCGCCTAGCCGTTTGTTGCTCTGCCCTGGGACACCTCACGCATCTTCACAGCCTTTCGAGCAACTTCACCTTTTCCTGCACATCAGCTCAACTTCTCCACTCTTTCTTTTTCTGCCACCCTCAACCATTTTTGAGGACTTCAATTCCATCACTAAAACACGAACGCACTGATCTTGGAACATTTGAAGACCACGGAACTCGGCCATTTCCAGGCCCAAAGATTGTCCACCATGAGCGGTGAACGGACTTCGCCAACTTCCAAGGATGCATCCCACAAGCAAGCGTCTTTTGAGACTCCCGAGACTGCGCCTCCGGTGGATCCCATGATTGCGGCTGCTTGGGGTCCTCATGTGCCTCCCGATGCTAGCTACTACGCCATGGAAGTGAGTATTCAAAGTAGCCTATTCTCTATCGGTCGGTCTAGTCTCAACGCCAAGCCAATGACTAACCTCAATGGTGTCAATAGCACGATGAGCCAGGCCTGACGGGAAGTATTGAGATGCTTCGAGAACTCATGTCTACGTACAATATGGACCCCTCCAACCTCATCCAAGTTGTAATAAAATGCCCGCCTAAACTCACCAAGGCAATTGTTCACGTGGTGGTTATGCTCCTTCATCAACAGAAGTTACTCGAAAACATACTTGAACTTACAGAGCTACGAGCCAAGGCTGCAGCTGGAGCCACAAAGGCCATAAAGAATAACCAGAAGATGAAGAAGGATAAGAAGACAAAGAAGAAGACTGGAAAGACGACCGACGTTAAGAAGGACAATGAGGACGCTAAAAGTAGCAACTCCATGGCCGTGAAGGGTCCAGAAAATAAGAATGAGAAGAACCAGACGAAGGAGATGACCGGCAATGCTTCTGGTTCTGTCGAGATCAATGCTATACCCAGTACCAACCAGTCGGCGGTCTCCGAAAGCAAGAAGAACAGGCCAAAGAAGAGGAAGAAGGCTAGCAAAGTCGTTGAGACTGCGGAAAACAATCCAAGGGTTCACATCAACCAGTCGGCAGTCCCCTCAATCACGAATACCAAGGAGAAGGAGAAGAAGAAGACTGGCAAGGATTCTAAGACTGATGAGATCAGTGCTGGGATGAACACCGAACAATCGGTGATTCCTGAGAGTAAGAAGGGTAAGGCGAAGGAGAAGACTGGCAAAGATCCCGAGACAGCCAAGAATAACACAGGAGCCACCATCGAACAGCAGGCAATCCCCAAGGGCAAGAACAAGACCAAGATGGCAAAGAAGACCAACAAGAGCAATGGCGCTACGGAAGACCACACGTGCAAGCAAGCTGAGAAGACACGGCCCGAGACTCCCACAAGCCCGGCAAAGAAGCGAGACAGCAACAAGGTCGAAGGTTGCTCCAAATATGGCAAAGGCAAGAAGAGTGCGGCGGTCAGCGAGGCAACTGGTGGAGGATTCTTCTCCGCCTTAGAGGTCGGTTGCATGCAGAGATCACTCTATCGCGTTGTAAGCGGGATCATAGATTGCCAGGAAGTGTGGTATGTGGTGCAGATGATGCAGGAGGGAATGGTAGAGTTGCAGCGGGCCAAAGCCAACCAGCAGCAAAGCCAAGAGTAGAAGGAGAGCTCTGCCAAGTAGGAGTGGTTGGCCGATACTTCACATGGTTTCATCAGAGCCGCCCTCAACATCACTTACAAGGGAAGCGGGATGTGGATGAGGAGAATGACAGAGCCTGGGCGAGCAGCCTGAGAGACAATGAGATGGCCTCGAAGCTTAGGAATCGTGAGAACGCTTGGTAGCTGTTGGTTCAGGTAGCCAATTTAGCCCACCATCCGAGCAAGAAGGAAGTGGGATACACTATGATGAGCACCGAATGTGAACTATGGTGTGACGAGGCGAATCTCCTTCTCTTGAGTGCTCAGTGGGCAATGAATTATAGAGAAAGCCCGAATGGGCGGCAGTCGCATTGACTTCATTCACCTTGATTGGATAAGTGAGGTTAATGAGTATTCCATTATTAAATATGAACCTGGCATACAACTGGGACGACTAGGTGGTCAAAAATAAACAAGGAAATGCTGAGGCAGGCGCGTTTCTTCCACACCTACACCTGGACGGTTAACATTTGCTCAATTTCCACTTTCACCCTTCACCTTTCACCTCCTTCCCGCCTACCGCAACTTAATACACTTTTCTCACTCTCACATCAAAAAACAGAGGGCAACAGTCTCTCAATCTCTTTTGCTTTGCAATCACAAGCAATCGCCAAAGGTCACTGCCAGGCCAGTACAAAGCCATGTCCGACTCCGCTTCTAGCTCTGCTTCAAGCTCTGCTTTGGACTCCGTTTCGGACTCTGGTTCCGACACTGAAGGCCCTGAGCAGCCCTTCCGCAGCAACCGCAGCTCTGCTAGACGCAGACGCAGATGGCGTTGGGTATGCCCTTCCACCCACTCATTTCCTCACTACCTCGCTCAGTCTCCATCTGGAGATTGTGAAATTCGCTTGTAAATATATTCCTACTCACATCATTCTCACAGATGCAAGACGGGCGCCTCTTCGAAGACGGTATCCCTGCTCATTATGATGATGATTCCGACGATAGCTTCGAGAGCGAGTCTTCTGATCAGTGGGCTATGACCCTCTACGCTACTCCAGAGCAGCTGAGCAACCTACCTCCTCTCGCTCTCAATCATTCGAACTACGTCGTCGACGACACCTCTCCGACCCATCCCGTCAACGCCGTCTCTGGATCTCCTGCAGTCACCACAGAGTCTGGTTCTGAGGGCCCCGAGTCTAAGGACGGCCTCACCAACACCATCTTCAATCATGCAGACTTCAAGGAGACCAAGACCGATGTCTTTGAGGACAGCCTCGTCAACATTGCCCCCGACCCTCATATCCTCAAGGCCATTGCCCCAGAGGGTAAAGAGGACCACCCCTTCGTGCTCGACGTTGCACGCACGGTTACCGGCCTCGAACAAGTTGTCCAACTGGCGAACAAGGTCAAAGCCAGAGAGAAGGGACTATCTGCCGGCAACAATGACTCACAGCCACCGGAAGTCTCGATTGATGGTCGCATGCCTCCACACTGTCTCAAAGCCATCAAGGCCTTCATCAAATTTGCTGTAGGACTTGAAGGAAGCAATACCATGGAGACAGCTCGCAAGCACCTCAACAAGATCAGAGCTCTCAAGCATCACATCGAGATGGAAGCTCGCAAGCAGCACATCGAGACGGAAACTCACAAGCTTCGCATTGAGACCGAAGCTTACAAGCAGTGCATCAAGATGGAAGGTCGCAAGCAGAAGATTGAGAATATTAAGGCGAGAGCCAGGTTGGTGGTCTCAATTGTCGGGTTTGCCAGCCTCGTTTACTACGGATACCTTTTGGAGGCTCTTCCCTGCATCCCTGCTTGGGCTTTGTTGGCCTATTCGGTCTTTTACCTGTAATTCTGAATGATCTCCCAAGAGGAAACCCAGATGGTACAAAGATGTTATCGGGAAGCAAGACCGGACTTGGAAAGCCAGTCGGCTTCTTGCGTTATTGCTGTTTGGGAGGTATTCTCCTCATGGAGGATATCTCATCATGATCATGAGTGCTAGAGGTAGCTTAGGACAAATGTTACACAAAGTCACCCACATACCACATTCACTCATTCCAACTGTATGCGGTAAAAGCGTAAAATCTGAGACGTAGGGCCTTGCAGGATTTTATCAGTACAGTTCACGTGCCATCTCAAATGTTGAGAAAGCATACTTCTCACCTCTGCTGCAAACACTTAATGTTTGACCTTTTCAGACCGCGCCAGCCATCAGAGACAGCGGTAAAAATGAGGGGTGAGAGGAATCCGGGCCACGATGACTAATGATAGGCTATTTTCCCAGCTGCCCAGGGTGGAAGAAGGATG
Organism: Colletotrichum salicis; assembly: GCA_001563125.1. Classification (NCBI taxonomy): domain Eukaryota; kingdom Fungi; phylum Ascomycota; class Sordariomycetes; order Glomerellales; family Glomerellaceae; genus Colletotrichum; species Colletotrichum salicis. Next base: position 11,099 of record JFFI01002167.1, read on the forward strand.
TTTTGAATGAGTTACTGAGTATTTGAGGAAGCTTATCACATGGCCGCAACGCATACGGAGTAGGTGTTCGTAGCAAGTTCAGTTCATCCGCCAGCACCCATGACTCGCGCCACCGGTGTCGGGATCACAAAGTACCGCCACTCTGTTCTCCGTAGATTTTTTTTTTGTTTTTTCTCAGGGGCGTGCTCCAGCTTTTTCGGCCCAGAGGTGCCCAGCCGGGGCCCGATGAATAAGGAGGTTCTCCACAAGCTTCCCCAACATCGTTACCCTGGCGTGCAGGCGGAGAAAGCAATTGCCCCAAGATGAGTTGGAGAAGCTCTAGAACTGGAGCACCGATGCCAATGTCTCTCAATTAACGGTCACATGAGGCAAGTTAAAATTGGAATTCCAGCCACGGGTTCTGTTGCGTTGGTAACAATACGAGAGAGACCCTGAATGCAGGGCCAAGTTGCCAATAGCTCGGATATAAGAAGGGTTTTAGGAATTTTCAGCTTGTGTGCTAAATTTAGGTAGGTGAGTCTTTGAGAGATGGCGGATTTCCCTCCGTTATGCGTTGATGTTTGTCTCTTGGAGTTGCTACTCAGTCTAGGAATACAGCTTTAACCAAGCCTTGAGCTTGGAATGTTTCGACTCAACTCCACCCGCCCGTCCTTTTTTGATTGGTTTCCAGAGACTTCTAGGCATTCAAGCCACAGCTGTCTCGTTTCTCCAGGTTGCTAAAATGTTGAGGTCAGTGATAGTGGCAAGGTGTGCTTTGGTAGCTCCACCTCTGATCCCAGTTTATCAGGCCGGACCAGTCCAAAAACGTCACCGGGCCCAGTTTATCAAAAATCAGACTGTCTGTCGCTCTCTCATTAAAAACTTGCGGTCTGGACTCAGGAGTCGGCGGTGTGTTCTTGAGCACTTCAACTTTCAACCTCAAGCTCACTTCTCCCTCTCTCTCATAATTCGCTTTCGCCATCTCATCAATTACCTCCTGAATTACTCGCCTGTACCAATTGTTCATTTTTAATCCTAAGATGCCTCACAGCACTGACAGCCTGAAGCTCACCAGCAACAACCTGTCCTCAATCTCCTCGCAGGAGGGCAAGCAGACCGTAAAGGTCCCCACCTACGACCGCAGCGTCGTCAAGGAGGGCATCGTCCACGTCGGAGTCGGCGGCTTCCACAGAGCTCATCTCGCCGTCTACATTGACCGCCTCCTCCAGAAGCACGATGAGACCGACTGGGCCATCTGCGGTGTCGGCCTCCGGCCCAACGACGCCGCCATGCGCGACGTCCTGAGCGCCCAGGACCACCTCTACACACTCATCGAGCGCTCCGCAAAGGGCAGCAACGCCAGCGTCATTGGCAGCATCAACTCGTTCCTCTTCGCGCCCGATGACCGCGAGGCCGTCATCGCCAAGATGGCTCACCCGGACACCCGCATCGTGTCCCTGACCATCACCGAGAGCGGCTACTACTACAACGAGAACTCTCACCAGCTGCAATCGGAGCACCCCGACATCCAGCACGATCTGGCCAACGAGAACGAGCCCATCAGCATCTTTGGCTTCCTCTACGCCGCGCTCGCCAGGCGCCACGCCAACGGCCAGAAGCCCTTCACCGTCCTCTCCTGCGACAACATGCAGAAGAACGGCTCCATCACCCGCTCCATGCTCGAGTCCTTCGCCCGCCTCAAGAACCCAGAGATCGCCGCGTGGATCGCCAAAGAGGGCGGCTTCCCCAACGCCATGGTCGACCGCATCACCCCCAGCACCTCCCAGAACGACATCAAGTCGCTCGCAGAGACCTTTGGCATTGAGGACGGCTGGCCCGTCGTCACCGAGCCCTTCATGCAGTGGGTCGTAGAGGATAAGTTCTGCGACGGTCGCCCGCCATTCGAGAAGGTCGGCGTCCAGATCGTCGAGGGCGTCCACGAGGTCGAGCAGTTCGAGAAGCACAAGCTTCGCCTCCTCAACGCCTCGCACTCCGCCATGGCGTACCCCGGCCAGCTCGCTGGCTTCAAGTACGTCCACGAAGTCATGGAGCACCCCATCTACCGCAAGTTCGTCTGGCAGATGATGCAGGAGGAGGTCAAGCCCCTGCTTCCCGAGATCCCCGGCGTCGACATTGACGAGTACTGCAACACCCTCATGGAGCGTTTCTCCAACCCCACCATCATGGACCAGATCCCCCGCGTCGCCCTCGGCGCGTCCGGCAAGATCCCGCAGTTCATCATGCCCTCCATCGCCGAGCAGATCTGGACCACAGGTCCCTTCCGCCGCCTGTGCTTCGTCGCCGCCGCCTGGTTCCGCTACATCAACGGCGTCGACGACGAGGGCAAGACCTTCACCGTCGACGACCCGATGCGCGAGGAACTCCAGGCCCTGGCAAAGGCCGGCGGCAACGACCCCCGCCAGCTGCTCAGCGTCAAGATCCTGTTCGGTGACGATTTGCGCGGCGACCAGCGCTTCATTGATGAGGTCACCAAGGCCATGGAGCTCATCGCCAAGGATGGCGTGATGGCCACTATTCCCAAGTATGTTGATTGAAGCGAATGCACACTGGGATTGTAAAACTGTTTGTCGACTTGTGCTGGTACAAGCAGCCTTTTATGTTATAATGAGTAAAGCAGGGATAAAAATGGGTACTTGAAGCGGTCATGAGGATTTATAGATATAGATATAGATATTTATAGAGACATTTTTGTTTTGATTTTGTACAAAACGAGGCCATTCTGTGCACTGTATTCCAGGACCTAAAGATGCACGTTGACTGTCACGCAGGCACTAAAGATGCAGGGGCAAAGGGAAGAGAAACGCTCGAGAGGGAGCCGACAACCCCTTGGCTCAATGTTTAGAACAATGAGGAGGTGATGGATGAAGACAAAGCCAAAGCTTCTCTCAAGGCCATCAGCGGTCTGTACCACGGGCTGCTTTCGTTGACCTCATTGTTGCTTGAGCTGTGGGATGATCCCGATTCGTCTCAATGGTTCTCTCGACTTGAGCGCAAGAGCCTTCCTCAAATATTCAAAGTCATCGAGGGAGCTCGCCAATAACTACAAGTATGCTTCTGTTGTCGGTCGTCAGAACCTTTTCTTCTTCTGTTCATCGACTTATCAACACTCGATAGAACCCACTAGTCCGCTTCCGCTTCCGAACTTTGGTGATATCATCTATCAGTCTTGACATCCAGAGTCATCTGTCTGTGGGTAAAGCACCTTGCAAAAAGCCTGTTCCTTGGACCATTGCCAGTAAGTGACCGAACCCTCTCCAGATAGATGGTTGGCCTTGTTATGATTTTTTTTTTCCCTTCATCTCGAATGCCGTCAAGTACTTACCCTCGAACCTGAATCTCCAGATCATCCATCATGTCTCAATTTCCCGTCGAGAAGTGGAACTTCAGCGACGATGAGAGAGTGAGTTACTACATCCACTCATTTCCACCTCAAGTTATCTCTATCTAACGGTCTTTGGTCAATGATGTGGCTGAATTGAAGGAGAGACTGGATATGGTGTATTACCGGGAGTAGGAGAGGAAAAGGCGTGGTATCGCCTGCCTCCTACGTTGATGTGGACTTGTCAGCCTGTTTCTAACTTCTCCTGCCGCGGCATCAAGAAAGAAATTGAATGAGATTGAAGCACTTGCGATACAGCAATTAGCCGTTGCGAAATGATGTCCGCCGCTCATTAAGTACATGACATCGTTCGAATTCATGAACACTCCAGTAGCATTATCACAGCCTCACGTGTCCGATGCACTAGCTTTTGTTCCCGTTCGAAGCAATCAAGAACGGCTATCATTGGTATTGCAAACGGAAGCTACGGACAACAGCGTGACATTGTCTAGGGGCTGGCTGTCGAAAACACTATTGAATTCAACTATCCAATAAAGCAGTGTCTCTCATGCAAAAACCTCTCGCTGACCTTTCTCTAGTAAGGGGGTAAACCTGAGTGTGAACCGCAGCCCGGTTGGGGCAGCTCCACCACACCGCCGCCCCATGCGGGCTCCGATCGTCCCTTCCCGGCCAAATTTCAACTTCACCTGCTCCTGCCCACCGCCCATACCCATCTCTCCAGCTTGAGACTTGCCTGAATTTCTCTTATTTTCCATTCCAGTCACCTGATACGATACGTACTTTATACAGATTTTAAAAGAAAAGTCGCAGAGTCCAGAAATTGTAAATTCTTTTTCTCCAGCCCAGAGTCAATGATGTCCTCTTTTCGCCCCACCCACCGCGATCACTCTCTCATCTGAAGTCGTGATGAATATACAAAGTCAGGCATCACGCCCTCCAGCTTCACTTTCTGCCTCATTTTTAGTTATTCATTTTCTCAATCGGCAAGCAGATTTAAATCATCCGTTCGGTACGTACCCTACCGCCCTTCTGGCCGCGATCAACAGCCCTCTGCTCCGAAAAGTATTTAATCCCCCTTCTGACCCGCGACTTTTCCTCTCCTCTTCAACCATCTTACATTCTACAAACCAAACAATCTCAACTTCTCTCTCTCTCATCCACAGGTTCACCCCTTTCCCCTCCCGCCACTCTACCTTCAATCCCATCATGGACCACAACAATAACAATCTCACTATCCTCGCCAAGGAGTCCGAGGACTCTGGCACCACCCACTCGGTAAGTCCATTTCTCATTCACACTCGACTGTCTTTTTGCTTTGAGTCTGCCTGGGTCCTTCCCAAAGCGTGGAAAAATTTACAGGCCTGTGCTACATCAACACGTGAAGGGTTGTCTGGTAGCAAATCTCTTCGCTGCTTCCAGACAATGCAGTATTATCATACTGCCCCCGTCGCGTGGAGGTGGGGTTTCTGTTCAGTCCATCTCATGCCCGCTCCCCTGCCTAGGGAGTGAGGAACGGTGGGTTGCGCTTTGTGATGACCCTGATGTCGCCCCAGAGCTACCTCTCAGCGCAACATCTTCTCATGGTGTTGACTGCTCAATATGGGCTCATGGTTTGGACTGGCCGGCAACCAGTCCAGAGGGTGCAAGCGGTCATCACCTTTCCCTGCACAGACGGACTTTTGTCCCGAGTAAGTCAGAAGTGCAGGACTCTCCGAAAGGGAACCACACCGCTCTGGGGGCACGGACAAGCGGCATACATTGAGGCATATCGGATGCGGACTTACTCAGCAAAGGTTTCCCTCGCTGACTTGAATGTAGACAAAGAACAATCCCAAGTCTTACTTCGCCAAGATTTCTTCCATGGAGAAGGCTTCTCGGAGCATCATTCAATCTTTCCAGAGCGTCGGCGTCGATCCCAAGTTCATCGAGTCCTTCGCCCTGCAGCAGCAGTGCGTCATTGCCATCGCTCTGGAGGCTGACAACGCGATCCAGAAAGCGATCGATGTGACCCAGGAGGCGGAAAATATGGCCCAGGAAGCGGAAAAGGTGATTAAGGCTCTGCAGGCGTCACAGAACGCGGAGAAGGCGGCTGCGGAGGCTCAGGTCGTGGCGTCGGAGACTCGAGTTGCAGTTCTGGAGTTCAAGCTCGCGAACCTTATCATCAAGGTCAATAAGATGGAGGGTGCTCTTACCAAGGTCTGCCCGGCTATGGACAACCAGAAGAAGGACTCGGAGGAGGTAAAGGGTGTCTAAGGAGCCTTGAGGAATTGGTTCGGGATTTGCGTACGCCCTTGTAACTAAACGGCCATTACTGCAACAACCAGAAACAACACAGCATAGCCTAGCATTTATCCATAGACCTAAGGGGTCTTAATAGGGAATACAATTGGCTCCGTGATTGCTCTGTGAGCATGTCTCCTACACTTGTGATTTTGTAACACATATTAAATGATGCTTAGACGACGTGGCCTTGGGATGAAGCTGGTCGTGTGCAACACTGCCCCCTGAATTAATTGAAAGCTAGATGATATTTACCTTAGTTAGAGCACGAAGACGGACAAGCCGTTGATGGTGAAGGTCAAGCCGAAAGAGGAAAGAAGAAGGAGCATCTTGGACTAGTCGAAGTCCTCTCTCCCGACGTCCTGCTCGCTCTCCCCTTCAGCCACACCGCCCATGACAGGCCACAATACAGACGCACAAAACACTCTTTTGCCATCTCATTTTCATCGCAAACGTGATCGGCGGAATATCTTCGCCACCGATGCCTCACCCTACCTCGGGCATTTCTCCTCCCATCCCCGTTTTCTTACCTCACGCGCGTCTTTTCGCAATTTTTCAATACTACCTTTCACCGTCAAGCAATTCCATTATGGCCGCGAAGAAACTCCGCCCCGGCAAGCACCAACGCCGTTATTACAAGAAGAAGAAAGCTCGCGAAGCCCGCGCGCAATGGCACGAGGCTGAGAACAACGCCTTTCCAGACACGGCAACCGATCCCAACGGAAAACCGATGGAGGCGACGGAGGGACACAGGTCTCCTCAGAGTGACAAGGTCATCGCGCCTGAACACAGAATCGAAGAGGCAGCGTCACACAAACACGAGTACCGTCCTGAGCTAGAGCCCCAGAAGAAGACGGGCAAAAACAAGAAGGCGAGTCCTGCCAGTTACCAGGCTCTCAAGGTCTCTATCCGTTCTCTTGTCGTCCTCATCACGATTCAGCGAATATCCACTGACCGACGCCACTCATAGAGCGAGAGGAAGAGACTTCATCATTTCACTGTTCGTCACGGAGAACAGGTGATGAGACGCCAGCTGATTAACGAGAGATCGATTCGTCTCATCAGGAAGAGAATCGATGAGATTCATTCGATATCGGAGGATAGGCACAAGGGGATCAATGCCAGAGCCGCAGTGGTCGAGAAACACTTCAAACTCGCGGTTCAGCAGGATGGAGAGATCAAGAAGCTTCAGGAGACCATGAAAACTATGCAGCAGGGTATTGATACAACGAGAGAGATGGCTGAGTGTCACGGTGCCCAGATTACCTAGCTCAAGAGCAAGCTCTCTGCTACTCTTGCCCGCGGAGTAGGAAATACGGATGAGCCTACCGGAGACATTCAGCGAGATGGGATGGAGGGTCATGAGAAGATCGGCCGTGACGAGATCCGGGTTTTGCAGCGCAGCAATCACGAGATCAAAGCTGAGATGGCTGCCATGAAGGAGCAGATGAATGCCCAGCTGGAGGATACCGGACGAAAGCGCAGCCACAGCGACATCACGGACACTTTCCGTCGCCTTATCCCTAATATCAGCCACACGATTACCCGAGCGTCACTCAAAGGTCATTACCAAATTGCCAGCGTATAACAATTCATGAACAGACATGGTCTGAAGTTCCCTGCAGTTTGCAGCGAGGCTTTTGACGGTACCTCAGTGATAAAGCAAGCGGACGCAAGATAGAGAGGCTCCAATGGTATAGAAGCTAGAGAGATCCCCTGGTGCAGTGTAAATTTGGGTGAGGAAGTAGCCAGCAACATTGGGATGGAGTCTAGTTTGATTCCATTATGGAAGGAATAATTGAATGCATAACATCTCACATGATGGAAGTAGGAAGGGGCGTTGTTGATGGCCTGGAGTCCATTGAACTCTTTCATTGAGGTGCCATCCAGCAACAACAAGACTATGTCAAAAGAGCGGGAGCTTGAGCAAACAGAACGTGGATGCGCCGTCTTACAAAGCATCTTTTGTTCCTGTTCCTTCACATCCCTTCAAAGACCTCCTCACCGCAGACAGAACAGACAAGCCTCAGCTCAAGATCCTGCCCACCAGCTCAACCACCTCTGAGGCGCATTCTATCATTGTCCGATGGAACGACTTGAAGATTTTCAGGATCCTCCAGGCCAGAGGCTTGAGTCAGACTGCTGACGTAGTTGTTCAAGGTCGTCGTCGCCTTGACCAGGTCCGCCTCCAATCCCGTTACGAAGTCTTCGATACGCAATCCTTCCACCAGAGGCAAGTCGGCAGAGACCTATCATTGATTAACCTATATCCTCATAGGAGTCTTGGGGGGTGCTCGAACCAGGTCCAAAGTCTGAAGGCCCTGCTGAGCAGCTTGCCTATTGTTGGCGTTGATCGTATCTCTCATGCGACCAACAAGTCTTTCAATGTCCCATTCCAACTGCTTGAAGTTTTCCTGGCCACTCTCGTCCTTGTTCGGCTGGGCGTGAAGGGCTGCCCGGGCACCCTCGAGCCACTCGGAGATCGTCTTCGACTGGAACTGCAGAGCAAAGGTCATCTGCATGCGTTCCCAGAGCTTGTCCATCTCCTAGAATAGTACAAGTCAGTTCCGCAAGCTTAAGACCGTAATATTTGGATTATGTGGGCCAATTATACCGCTTCTCCTCCCATGATGACTGTCATCTTCCTGCCTTTCTCGTCGATGACAACCTGCTTCGAGGGCTTGTCTTGGCCGCCCAGATGCTGAGCAGCCTCTTTTCGGGCCTCTTTGCGGACCTGTTTGGCTCCCTTGCCCCTATTCTGCTTCTTGTTTGACTGGTGCTTTTTTTTCGCCATCGCGAGTGGTGGTCGCTCGGTCGATCTGGAGGGGAGAGTCGGGTTCGTTGGTACAGGTCGACCACAGCTATCTGTATGGAGGGTATTAAGGGGAAAGGCTTATTCTTGCTGGGAATATAAGATTTGTTTGCTGTTGATGTCCCTGGTTGGGGGTGTGAAGGGCAGAGCAGAGGTAAAACGGGTGGGAAAAGTTGCGGGTTTGAGGCAGATCCTGTGCAAACGGCCACGGCGCCCACGCAGCGCGACGTGTTGTGCCTGTTAGGCATCAACACCAACATTGGCTTCTAATCACAATGGAAAGCGACAGACAAGAATCATCTACTTTGAAGATTTGAAAGGGGCTCAAGAAGCCTTTTTGTTGCATGTCTTGATCAGTTGAATTATTCGCATGGGCCATGGGAAGCTAATGTGTCTCACATCAACCAGGACAAGCGTAGCATGCCAGAGTCCAATCACACTTGAATGTTCCCATCTGCATGAGTTCTTTTGACTGTCTGGTTGATTCACATTGGCCGTTGGCGGTCTTGGGGCATGTTGGGCCACCTTTGACTAAGCACCTTACAAGCATACTGATGCCAATTTGGTGTCGACCCTACGGACCGGCCCGCTGGAAGTGTTTTCCGGTGCCATTTGCCTGTGAGCCTACTGCACCCCACTAGCCCTCCACCAACCAGATTTGTCCAGTGACATCCTCGAACCTGTGGCCACCTGCCTAATGCGGCCCACTCACTCATCAATCATGCCCTTGGCAACCTTCCCCATGTTCTGGCTGAATTCCTTCTTGATCTCGGCCTTCAGATTCTTGTGAAGATCCGCCATTAGAGTAGACTTCTGCTTCAAGACCTCATATTTAGCAACCATGGTGGCCCACGCTGTGACCTGGAAGACCATCATGTTCTTCAGGGCTTTCTCGGACTTATCATCCAGGGTTTTCGCCATATTGTCGAGGGCTTTCTCTTGTTCCTTGAAGGCTCCTTCAATGTCCTCCAATAACCCTTTGACTTCGCTGCCGATAGAGTCCTCCAAGTGGCCAATGACGCAGTCCTGAATGACGGGAATAGCAGCTCGGATAGCAGATCGCATGGACTCTTCAGCCTTGGCCGCAACGGTGCCCTCAATCGCCTATTGTTTTCTGTGAGCAATGTCCAAGAGGTCGTATTTGAGCTCGGCCTTGATGGTATCTTTGAGCTCTTTCATGGCGTCCTGCTTGAGAGCTTCCTTGATCTCGTTGAAAACCTCGCCTTTGATCTCACTCTTTAGCTCGTTGTTTATCTCCTTTTGTGTCTCCTTGATCTCGGCAATGACACTGTTCTTCACGTCCTCCATGATGTCATACTTGAGTTGGCTGCCCATCTCAAGCCTCAGCTCGTGCTTGATGTCCTGCTGAAGCTTGAACGTGATGTCGCGCTTCAGAATGCGCATGAGATCCTCTCTGAGCTCGTAGTAGATCCTGTCCTTGATTTCGCCCGTGAGCTTCTGGGAAAGCTCCTGGACGAGACACTGCTCAAGTGAGCTCTTGAAGTCTCCGTCGACTCTGGTCTGGAGCTCCTTCTTGAGCCCGTTCTTGAGCTCATGCATCACATGCTCCTTGAATGCAGTGGTGATGTCGCTAGTGAGCGCCTGATCGAAGAGAGGTGCCTCCTTCTCCGAGCTGAAATAACAAACAGATGAGGCGGGGTTGCTCCGGGCAGAGGAGTCAGATGGGGTCAAACACTCGATAGAATCAGATGACTTGACGCTCTTCGGGTCACCATGGGCATCCTTAGACTCTCTAGAGATATGTCCCCAGCAGCAATCCTCGATAGTGTCCTCATCTGAACTGGTGTTCTTGGCGTCCTCGATGTTGGCATTGGCGGTGTATTCAGCCCAGGTAGGGCTGTCAGTCCGGCCGGAGGAAGAAGGGCGGTGAACGTGATGCTCGGTTGCCATAAGCTCAATCGGCTCGAGATTCATGGACTGAATCTTGCGGTTGTTGGCCTCGATATCGGCCTTGGTGCGCTCCTGCTTCTCACTCTCAAAAGCTTCCATGGCAGTAGCGAGCTTCTTGGTGGCCTCCTCGAGACGGGCGTTCAAGGTAGCTTTCTCCTTCTTGAACACCTGCTAGTTCAAGGTCAGAATTTACATATGTGGAGGTCATGAATCTCATTACGGATTCATCTCTGATGATTGAAGTAAATTGGGCACTCACCTCGACGATGTCGACAGTCTGGGAGTCAAGATGCATCTTGACTAGGTAGCCGGTACACCTGCAATGATTAGCAAAATGTGTCAGTATTGAAATGCAAAAAAAACTAAAAAAAAACTTCTTACAGTTGTTCGGCGCTAGCTTGTGAATTTGGCCGAGATTGATGTTGTGAGGGATACTTGAATGTGAAGATCGCAAAGGAATTTGGGCTCTTTTGCGATGTGTGCGCGGACGGGTGTGTATGACAGGGGAAGAGTGAGGCAATGTGTGGGTGAGGAAAAATGGAGGATGAAGCCGCGAGTGTGCGACTTTGTTTGGACGACGCGTTGGGAAGGCGTTTCCAAGGTGCTTGAGGTGGAAAGTGCGACTGTGTGACGAGGCAGGAGCCGGATCAGAAAGTTGAGGCATGTGGCCACCGCTGGACACAGATTCACCATCACCTTCACCTTTACTTTGGCCCAAGAAGAACAGCAGAGTAGGGTAGAAATTTTACCTTCCCTTATGTAAGACAATCAAGATATTTGTCTCTGCCTAAGGTAGGTAGCTATTAGGACAGAAAAGCAACCCATCGACTGCCATACATGTCTTAAGGCAAGAGACGGCTTTTTCTCGAGTTCTCAACAGCACTCATCGCGCGCTTAGCAAAGCCTCTGTACAACGACATGAACCATTCTACCGATATCCTCGATTACTCAAGTCGAAAATTGGCCAGATGTGAATACGAACGGCGAATTGCGAGTCATCTGAATATCCTCACAGCCCCCTTCGCCTTCCCGTTAGTCGCGAAGCTTTTCGCATTCTCTCGTTGTCTTGAACGTTGAGCTGACATCTTAGGCCCCCAGCGTGTTGTCGACTGTCATTAGTCTCATCCAGCTCCAAGTTGGAGCACCCATCATCGTACTTTTGAGACGTTAGTCATTCCGCTCCTACTTGGTATTATCGCAGCTCGTTTCGTTCCAGGTCGTCGAGATTACTTTTGATCGCGTCCTACATCCCGTCTCTCGGCTCATACCCCAGCCGGCATCGGAGTACTTCCTGTTTGTTTACAGGAGAATTCTTCGGCTCCTTTGTGAGCTTTGGCAGTCTGCGGTTGTCGAAGCGGTTCCCAGTGCCTACGCCGAGGCTGTTCGTGAGACTGATCACTTCTAATATCGCCACTGAAGCTGAGCTCATCCATGACCTCACCCGCAGAGTCTGCCTCGGGCCCGCGACGCTGTCCTCAAAATGTCCGATCTCTACTTGGCTGGATCTTGCTTCCCTTTTCGGAATACAATTTCCGCGGTCGTCCTCTTTTCTGACATATCCTCGGGGCCTTCTTAGTTGCGAAGTTGTGCTGCGGACCTTTGGAATTCCGTTGCGACATATGTCCACTGCTGGACATAGACACACTCCTTTGTTGAAGGTTTTTGTCCCTTGCACCAGCCTCGTACGCTGTCACTCTTTCGAGCTTTACGTGTCATTCGGCACTCATCGCAACCGTAAGAAGCCTTAGCTTATGGATGGCGATGGCCACCATTCAGAGCAGAAGTCCTGTCAATGTCCTTCCCAAAGTCTGGATCGTTTCCCTCCGGAATTCAAGCGGACTTTAGTCGACTCAAGCAAATTCTTTCTTGTCGACGTGAGAACCTATAAGACAAAGCAGAATCATTATTATGCGAAGGAAATTCTCCAAAGGTCCTCTTCATAACAGCGAGAAATATGACGGACAGGGGTGTTGGTAGGGGGCCACCTGCACGTTGAGCGTCACATCGACAGTGATTAAAGCCCTTAGCCTCCCATTCTTGCTTCATGATTATTAATTCCGAAGATCGGGAGTCTGGACTCCTGCAGGCCCCGAGAAATACTCCAGCGCTCTATCTCAATGATTATGGAGGTCCCGCGCGCGCAGTTTTGCTGACGTGAACTTAGAGTTTGGGGGTTTATTCATGCTCGGAGTGAAAGCGCTCTTTTGACGTCTCATAATTAGCGAGAACGAGAACGCAACCAAGGAGCGACTTGGCGTAGAAGTTATCCTGGAAGGTGTCTCCCTATAGAAGACAGAGTGCCCTGGTAGGGCCCACCAGTGACCATTACTTGCGCGCCCGGGTACTTGAACCATTCGAACTGAGTCAGCGGGAAGGAGAAGCTTAAGACTGCGGTCGGGGCGTTTCCGACTTGGGTTGTTGCCAAGAACATGGGGGCTGAACATATGAGAAGGGGAGAGGCCCAAAGAGCCTGGCCTTGGTTAGAACCTGGGAGATACGAGACACTTAATCGAAAATCAACAGTGAGAACCAACTTTTACTCCTGAATTAGACTCCTTTCGACGGGAACCATGTGCTCACCGTGCCACCATAGTTTCCAAAATCGATCCTTCCATGAATCAAAACGCCGCGCTTTGCGATGCGAATCCCACGTTGTAGGTGTCGGGGTGTCCTCGAGCGCCTCAAAGGATTTCAATCAGGCCTCACGCGCAGATTGGTTTTCCGAAACGCCAGTGTTGATCTCGTTGTCGTGTTCATACTCCTCAATCCACACAATGACTCGTGCCAGAACAGACTCAACGCCCCTGAGCAACTTTGTGAATCCCGTTCCAAGTACATCGACTGTTTCGAGCGTTCGAGCTTGCGATTCCCCCTCGCGCCTTTGTTGGGCAAAGCTAAGCTTCTTCGAGACTCCATTATACAAGTCCATGAGCTCTTCTTTCTTCTTCAGGAGTGCTTGGTACTCCTCCGCAGTTTTGGTGTGTTCGGGGACGTCGCGCATGTCCAGGCTCTCGAGGGCGTGTGACATGAGTCCTATAATGGTCGCTATGTCTTGTGCGCTCATGTTGCTAGATGCGCTGGCGTTCGATTGCAGATTGACATTTCCCTGATGATGCATCAGTGTTCCTTGCTCGACGTTCTTGCAATGAGCCTGCCCTGGGTCCACTGGAAGGAAACGTACATTCTTTGAGTTGACCATCTTCAAACACCTAGTGGTACTCGATTAAACGTACGACATGGGCGCATAAACCTCTTTGGGTCGCGAAAGGCGAAGCGGGAGACGGAGAATCGTGTGTGTCTAATCGATTGCCGTTGGCTTTCTAGAAGGTAAACACAGCTTTTGACTATGTTGGAGGTGAGAAGATGAGAACCTGGAGAGAGATAAGGTAAGCGAATTTTCCAAAGACCAGGAGAGTAAGATCAACGACCAGGTACCAAACGTGGAAGCGCTTAGCAAGGAAAGTGCTCTTTGATGCTACACTCACCCTCTTAGGCTCTTGGAGCCGTATTAAACACCCATGTCTTTTTCTCTTGTCAAATCTTTTTGGCTTCAAGGCTTGTCAACAATGAGAATAAAATGAGTAACCATTCAAGATTCCAGCTGCGGTAAGGCTGAAGGCTTGCTCAAGCCTGCCCGGGCATGAATTTTGGGAACAGGAAGGCATTTCTGTCAGGGATATGACTCAGCTGTCGCCGGGTTGAACTAGGATGCTATCCCGCCAGACCAACTGCTTAATTACAAGCCTTGTCCCATACTAGTGTCACATATAGCATCGTTCCGTGGTTCTGTTGGTATTTCATCGCATTTATCCTCGCGGTTTCCTCTCGAGCCACGGTTGCTAGTCATTACTCAATGTCGAATCCTCCCATTGTGAATTCGTTGCTGGGCTCTTCCGGCCGAGCGTCCCATTCAAAGTTCTCATCCACCAAAAGCCAGAGCCCGAGGCCAAAGAGGCTCACTCAGAGCATGCTCAACAGCAAAATTGACGCGCACCATGTTCTCGATGAGAGCAATTTGAACACGGTCGAAAGCTGCCTGGAGGGACTCTCCCATGTTACCGCTTCGGATGACTCTCATTTCGATCTCGAGTACCGCCTTGCGTTGGGCCTTGTAGACCGCAAGTCCCTTCGTGTACTTGACGCGCTTGCGGCGGCGCCGCCTCTTGGCGAGGTAGGAATCACCTCCAATGTCGAGGTCGGTACTACAGTCTTCGGCCTCCTCATGAGCTGCGACGAGAGCCTGATGACAATAAAATTAGCATGATGACCAAGGTCAATTGGGGGCCCTTGATGCGTAAGTCGCTTACCTCCAGGAAGAGCTGCAGCTGCGCGAGGACCATGGGGCTCTGGTTCTTCCACGAGCGCATGTACTCCTCCGGCTTGTAGTTGAGGAGAGGTTTCTCGGGCTCCTCAACGGTGAAGGTGCCGACTCTCTCGAATCCCTTCAAGACTTCGTCTTCCGCGATGGCCTAGCGAGTAAACGAATGATTAGTGGAATGCCAAGGCATCTGATGGGATCGGGCTTACGCTGCGGAATGACCCCATGATTGTGAATTGGTATGTTGCTGTCGATGTTTTCTATTGAAATTCGGTGGCGGTAAAGGCAGGCTTCTCAGCCGAAGAATAACTAGGCAGAGAAGAGATTTCTCTGCCTAGGAAATTGAAGCAATTATCCCACCCATCTGGTGGGCTCTCAATGGCATCTCCGCCCCCATTTGGTCGATGGGAGGCATACCCTCCAGGCGGCTCTGGTGGCGAGCGCACCCGGAGCTTGTATCTGTCCAATGAGGCAATTCGTTGAGAGTTTATACGACTGACACGTCATAATAAGCCGTGAGACCGCGGCCATCATAGAAGTACACTTTCGGTGTACTTAGTCGTGCAACGAGAAGTGACAAGTAGGTCTGAGGATGTGAAGGGTGTGAAAGAGGTGAAGCTGGGAAAGACACTGATTCCAACCATAAGACGACGCGGTCTCCCTTCAGTCCTTTCCTTCAGATTGGAACAGGACCAAATAACTCTGTGTAGAGTGAAACATCCTGTGAGTCTCCAAGTTAGGTGATATGCTCGCTAATTTTGGTAAAAGGTAAAAAAGAACTGACAATTGTTTCGAGCAAGCCTCCCATTGTGGACACTTTTCTTTGTGCTTCAATAGCTTTGTTGGGAATGTTCGTCTGAGATCTACCATCTGGTGAATGAGGTGACAAAAATGAAAACTGTGGCGATGGTTCACTAGGTTGGGACGGTAATAAAAGAGGAAGGTACATCGGAGCTGCGGGACGGATCAACTTCTGGTCCCATTTGAGCTGCAGCCCGGAACCAGGCTTGTTGACTGCCTGAGGTGGCAGGTCATTGGGTATTCATCTCAAGAACGGTCTTTCACAACAAAAAACAGCAAGCGGTCAAATCATAAAAGAGTGTGAGTACTATTGTTCAAGGTGTCTCTTTGACTAAGGTACAACCACGCACCAGCTGGGCGGATTCATCTTAGCTTATAGCACACACTTCCAAGTGTCAGGATCTTTGTAATTACCAGAGCCTTGATACATACTATGATAAGGCCACCTGCAATGCCTCCTTCTGAAATCAACACTACTATCACTGGTGCCGTTGGTATACCTGGTACCCATGATGGTATTAGGGGCCACTTCGCCTTCAACCCATCGCACCATCGCCATCAGCACGTTTTCCTCCGGTGTCATACTGGCAGTGCCTGCACACTGGTGGCCAATAAACGTTGCCCCATTGCCGCTACCGCAATTAGACATGCTAGAGATACGGAAGAAGCGGTAAAACTCGTCAAGGGCCTCTGAATCCATGCCCATGGTTTGCGAGACGTGTTCGTAGTATCGGGGGGAATCCTCGCTCGATAGAACACCATCTGCTAAACCATGCCAATGAAGAAGCTTGCCGCCGCGGTTCTGGAAAGCCGATAGATCACCTTCCCAAGTGTCGATATTGAAATGGTTGAGGCCGGAAGCGACAGTGTAGTTTTCGGGTCGTAGAGTCATGGCATCCCAGTTGGAGTCGTTGAAAATGGCATAACGCCACCAGTCTGACACAGGTGAGACTGCTCCGGAAAAATAACTACCTACCGATCCGGTAATCTCGGATCCGAGCTGCATCTTAGGGTACACCAGGCTTCCAACCGCGTCCGGGACGGGTGAGTAAATAATCTTCAGCGTCTGAAGTTGTGTACTTGTAAGGCAGCTGGTGCTTTGAGCCTCAGTGCATAGAAGGCCGTCGGCGTTGTAATTGCAAGGATTAGGCGACTCTAAAATACCGTCAGCAACGCCATCGAGCTGATTACACTGGTTCAGAATATCCTGATGAACAGTAGGCCACAACATTGAGAGGTGGGCATTAATTAAGGTTTTATGTGTGGGCATTGTGTTCTGCCAAGATACCGTTCATCTTTTACTTCTCTTTCAACCAAAGTCTTCGCCCTTTTGAGAGATTCAGAGCTTTGACATCTACCTAAAGTAGGTTGTTCAAGATTCAGACGTTCGTCATGGAATCAAGTGGTCGATTGCCCATGGTCCAGGACTCAACCATCGAAGTCCAACCTCCACAGCCAGCAAAGGTCAAGTTCCGCCCGCGCCGGCCCCCGATCGGGCGGAATAAGACCCCCGTTCCGGCGCCACCACCATCCTTCAAACCACAGACTGACATCACCAACTATGAGTTACCCGGATCCGAGGGCCCCTCCATCTCAACCATCAGAAACAACAACGAGGACCGGCACGCATGAACAACTCAGCAGAGCTTCATCGGGCTGATTTCTCATTCGCTCCTCGAGCCAAACTCAGGCCGTATTTGAGTTTTTTTGTTGCAAAGTTGGAGTTGCCATTAACCTTTTGCCATCCTTCTCGGCAAACATCAGCCCAAAAGGAAAAACAAAACCAACCCGCGACTATGAATAGAATTTCGTTTGATGTCTCAGCAAGTAAAACTCTGCAAGCTATGCGCAGAAGTGAGGTTTTCCTTGCGTGGGCCCGGCTAGAACAGGAATTCATTCCCGCTTGCTCTCATCTCCTGGAGGTGTCCGCAATGGCACACCACATGCTCACCTCCCAACATCGCACCCGGAGCGCGATGTAACCCAACAGAAGAAGGGCACAGAGAGAAATGACAAGCAACAAGCTACAGGTGGTAGTAATAGGCGGCGGCATAGCAGGCCTCGCCGCCGCCGCCGTCCTCCGCCAGAAACACGATGTCACAGTCTACGACCGCGACGATCCCGCTTCCGCACCGGAGCGCGGCGCCGGCATCGGCCTAGGTCCCAACGGCACAAAGATGCTTAAAAAGGCCTTTCAGTTCAGCCCCGAGAACGTCAAGGCCACCGTGTGCGCCGGTTCGAGGACGTACGATAAGCAGGGGAATTTGTTAAGGGAGATGACGGGCGTGTCGGAGCCGTTTGGGAGCGAGTGGCTGCTGATGCACCGTGGTGATCTGCGGGACGAACTGTTGAGGCTTGCAACGGGGGACGCAGCGAAGTTGGGAATTTCGGGCCCGCCGGCAAGGGTTGTGGAGGGGGTTCAGGTTATTGGTGTTGATGTTGAGGCGGGGAAGGTGAAGTTGAAGGATGGGGATGAGGTTATTGCTGATGTGATTGTTGGTAAGGCTATATACGCATGTGGTCTTGTATTAAACCTCCCGAGATTGACGAATATCTCAGGTGCAGACGGCATCCATTCCCTCGTCCGACAGGCCGTTGTCGGCGGGCCATCACACATGGTATCACCAGGTGCCTCACTCTACCGCTTCACGTTTCCTCTCGAGAAGGCGAGGGACATCTTGGGAGGTTATCCGGCAGCGATAGACCCTTCTGACAGCGGATTCCTCAACATGATGACAGCCGACGACGAGACGCACCGCAACATCATCTTTTACCCCTGCCGGGACATGACACTGCTCAACGTCGTAGCCAGGATTCCCGACGCCATGCTCTCGGTAGAGAGCATCACGTCCTGGAACGCAGAGGGAAGCGCGGAGGAGGTACTGGATCACTTTTTCGACTTTGCGCCGTGGATGTTGGAGATCATGAAGTGAGTCTCACCCCCTTCACCTGCTCATAACCATCACATACACGAGTAAACAGAGAGACTCGCTCACACACGAAAAAAAACCACAATCAAGAAACGCCCAAAACATGCACCTCTACAAAGTCAAAGACGCAGACCCGCTACCGACCTATACCCGCGGCCGCGCCGTCCTCGTCGGCGACGCGGCGCACCCGATGACGCCGTTCCAAGGCCAGGGCGCGACACAGGCCATCGAAGACGCCGAGGGGTTACGGCTGCTCCTCCACGATGGCGTCAACGCCGATAACCCCGAGAGCATCGTGTTGGCGCTGCGGATGTGGGACTCGGTGCGCAGGCCGCGCGCGTCGCAGGTGCAGCAGAACTCGAGGCACGTAACGGAGATGTCGGCCCAGGCGCAACTTGATCGGATGAGGTTGAATTGGACGTACAACGGGATTCACGCGGCGTTGAGGAATCGGTAGGACGTGTCCGTATTGGTGAGGTGTGGACGGGAGGCCATATAGAGGGAAAAGGATCAGGTACACCCTCGAATGATTTGGGTGAGTTTAGCTGTGGACTACATACCTTATATGATGGGCTGTTCGGTGAATGGTTTGAAGGGAGCAGAAGAAGTTGAGAGCAACCGGCTGGATCCGCGATAGCTCAGGGTCTTACGCGACTGCAGATCTTGCCAGGGGCTAATCTGTCTGATATCCCCACCCGCAAGGTACATCATCATCAACATTGATGAATCATCGATCTAGCCTAATGCACCATTGGGGAGTTCCTGCGTTGGAACGCAAAGGGCAATTGTGCCTGGTGCCACAGAAACGAGCTTTGAGACCGTCTGATGCTAGCAGTAAGATGAACGCACCTACCTCTACCGTACTTCAGAAAGGGGCCACGGAGAGGTGCATCGTCTACATCATCGCTCGTCATAACCGAGCACCTCGAAAACGCCATGTCGCGCCATGGTCATATAACATTGTACATCCACATTGCCATCCAGGGGAAGTGTAACCAAGCATCTGACATGATATCTCAACAATTGTCGTGAATTACAAACACCCTCAAGTCTTCATACATCGCCCATATCATCGGTTCATTCATCACGTCGATAAACATCCTTTGCCAACACAACCCAACAGATCAGTACACAACCAATCATGTCGTCATCAAGAGCCCTCCGCCTTCAGTCGGCCCTCCGAAACCCCACCTTCCGCTTCTCCACACAATTCGCACCCCGCCGGGGCTACGCCGTAAAGGAGCCCCCAGCACCGAACCCCATCAACCCGAGCGGTTCAGCACCGTCCCGTCCAGCACCGTCTCCATCAAACCCCAAAGTTGGAACCAAGCCAGATGAAATCACAAACAGGTAAGCCTTTCTTCCGCCTCTCAACCTCGCCCTAAACGCCTTCATCCCCCTCCCCCCTCACTCTTCGCTCAGTAACTCATTCGGTTTTCCAGGAGCGCCCTCTACATTATTCTCGGCGTCGCTGCAACCCTAGGCGGCACCTTCACCTTCCTCACCGGCGCCCCAGATCGCGCAGCAGGCGTCGCAGACGCCGTCACACGCGGGGGTGGACCTTCCATCACACCCGGCCTCGGCCACAAACCCTCGAGCGAGCGGAACCTAGAGAACACGACAGGGCGGGATGCGAATCGGCAGACGGGGTTGGCGGGGTTGAAGAGCAAGCAGACGGATCCGAACCAGCTGCAGGCGAGTAACTGAGTTTATACATCGCCTAGCTGAATTGCTAGATTGACATGTAGAAAAATACCTATAGTTGTACGCTTGAAAGAGTAGCAAAGGAAGTGACTTCACGCTGTAGTCTTGACACAGCTTACAATATCGTGCACCGAAGTTACGACGAATACGTGAATACACATCCAATCAACCCATCTAATCTCCCTTCCGCGTGCAACTCTCCCGTGCTCCCCGGGATCCATCCATGCAGTTGCATGGGGCTTCGCAAGAATTTGGTGGGGTTGAATTACTGCGAAGTAATCGCGCTGTCCGGTCGCTGCGTCTCCCCAATAAGGGTCCTTTCTGTACGTCGATAATTTACTTACCCCCCAGTGCCGCCTGCCAACCACGAAACCCTGTCTATGAGCTCCAACCTCCGCACCGGAGATATGTAGCCCGCCTGTCAGCAACCTAGCATCCGACATAGCGCGATGCGCGGGATGCGGTTATGCGGGAGCGTTGGATTCGGGGAGTACCAACATCCCGCCTTACAGCACTGCGTCCACTGAGGATTGGTTCGGATTTGCATTTGCTGCATGCTGCGCGTGTACACACACACACACACACACACACACACACACACACATCTACATGTTTCCCGTTGATATCCCATCGAGTGCGGAATGGCGACAATACATTGGCCCCATAATATGGGCCCTCTTTTTCCCCTCACCACACCCGGTACATCCACCCGCGTCACATACCCCTATGTTTTCTCATGTGGTACTTCCACCCAAACCAACATTATCAAGAATGCTGCGATGGATTCTGGCGATAGCGACGCCTCTGGAGCTTCTACGGGCTCCGCGAAGTTGTGTATCAGTATATTATTGCCGGAAGACCTCGCTGCCGCCTGTATTATCGACTATAGGCCGGAACGATATGATAATGCCACTGTTCGACCACGTGAGCCTTCGGAGGTCATGCCGGGTATACCCGGGTAGTTCGTGCCCCTTAACGTGCCGCAGCGGGCCGCTGAAGCACGAACCCTCCTACGACTTCTAATAGACGTCCTATTCGAATTCGTGCCGGCCAGCCTCGTTGGCCGT
>JFFI01002167.1:32996-50418 GCA_001563125.1 Colletotrichum salicis
CCAGGCGTTATTCCTTTTATTCCCAATATATCCGCGAATCAAAAACTTTATACCTAGATAGGTTTGGAGAAAAGCTGGAGACTAATGTATTGTCGCCTTGCAGCACTCGATGGGATAAGCCCGCCTAGCCGCTGGTGACCACGAGGCCAAAAAGACTGCTCTTACACCTACATAGCGGGTGGTCATATCACTGCTTTCCCTTCTTCCATTGGCCACTTACTACGTCTTCCTCGATAATCTATTTGCCTCTGTAAAGCTCTTCCGTGCTCTGCGGGCTCAGAGAATAAGGGCAACGGGTACGTACCGGAAAGACGGTAGTATCGATAAGGCTCTCATGGCTGAGAAGGAGACAGAAGGCAGGGGACTTCCATGGGGTCAGATCCATGCAATCTCTACAGCAGACGGGCAAGTATGTTGATACAAGCAGCTCTAGGTGGTGTCATACATATTGATTAGTTCGTCTTATTATTGCGTAGGTCAACCAATTCACTTGGAAGGATAATGCCCTCGTTCTCTTCCTCACAACGGTCTTCCGAGAGAAATCCGACGTTGTTAGTAACCGTCGCCGGCCCGCTAGAGATACTGCTGCTAAAAAGGCAGTACGGGAGGTCTTCGGTCCCGACGTACGTAAGGACCTCCGGATCCCTCTCGCGATCGATGACTACAACCACCGTATGAATGACGTCGATACGAGTGATCAAATGCGGTCCTATTACGACTTTAGTAGACCGGTGAGGCGGGGCAGTTGGCAAGTAATTGCCTGGAACCTCCTCCTCGAAGTCATTATTATCAATACGTTCCTTTTATAGTACTGGGGAAGTCCCGAGTGGCCTCTGGTTGAGAATCAGTACGAATGGCGTAGACTACTGTCTGCCCAGCTAATCCAGAGGTTTGGACTATTGGCAGAAGGTCGACGTAAGGGACGTCCGAGGAGAGCAACAGATCGAAGGAATGAAGCCGTACCATGGCAATTACACGTACGAGGTCGTAGAAATGCCAACTCCCCTTGCGTTGGCTGTAGCCTCGTATCGTAGATTAAAGAGAGGACTGCGCTGGGCGAGAAAAGTGGTAACATTTACACTAGACGGCCGCGGCGGAAGTACACGAGGATGGGCTGCCTCGAATGTGATGTCGCCCTATGTAACTCAGATGAATGCTGGTACAATTTCCATATCCAAAATCTTTGATATAATGAAGTACCTATTGTCAATTATGGTAATTGGGCCAAAAAGGGGCCCACAGATGTCTAATTGGCTCCGTCTCCGCATCTCAATGTACTGTCGCCATTCCGTACTCGATGGGATAATCAAGCCAAAGCGAAAACACCGCACCTGGGTTCCTTTGACAGCGCGTGTCTACATTGCGATAGCCACATCCACATTACCGGTGGTTACTATTACCGCACTAGAAGTGTTGTATCGTCAGTCCGTTAGAAACAACGGGTTTTCAGTTCAGAATGTGTTCTGGACGCTTTATGGAACCCAGTACAGCTCAGCTCTTATTGTGGTAGCCATCGCCGGTATTTTCAACAGTCTGGACTTCATCATCATAACGTTTTCAATTTTCAGCTCCATGCGAGCCAGAGCCATACCATCTTACAGAAGCATAAAGTAACAAATAATCCAATGCGAGATATCATGCCTGTCGCGTTGTTCAAGGCTCTTAGACAAGGCCACATTGAACTGTTGTCCTTCACACTCGTCACATTGATGGGTAGCATTCTATCGATCATTGTCTCCAATTTATGGGCTGAAAAGGTAGTCACCACCAACTTCAACTTCATAACCCAGCTTCAAACGAATTGGAATCTGGACTGGTCAGATAGTGCTGTCAACAACGGAGGTGCAGCGACGCTTCTTAATGATGTACGACTGAACAAGAAACACAGCCCGGACTCAGCCGTATGGGATGATTTAGTGTTCCCACGTTCAAATCATAGACCTACCGGATGATGGGCTTGGGGCTCTGAACTCAGCAGTCTCGAACCAGAGGTTCAATTTCAGCGTTGAGGTGCTGTCTTTGCGACCAAGGCTCTTTTGTCACCAAGCTACTACTGATGGTAGGGGAGAATCCTCCACTGGAGGTCAAGTGTGGACGACGATAACTGCTACTGACACCCTTCCGCAGGGCTGTACAGTAGAAGGCAACAATGCAACGAGAAACGTGACTTTCGCCGCTACAGGAGATAAAACAGACGGGTGGGTGGGTTTGTTCTTCGACCTTGACATCGGAGTTCCTGTCGAAAAGCAATGCTCCCCTTGCGAAACGACTCCAGACTCAGCGCGCCCGGATAATCCGATGAGCTGCCCATCTATCGGAATATTCTTTGCAGAAAGACCCTTTGTGTGCGCGCAGGTTGTTCAACAGGTTCAGGTCGGGCTGAAGTTCACGTCCCCCGTCGGGCCAAATGGCGAGATTATCTTTAAGAGAAGCAGCCTCACCTCTACACCAACCCCTTTTGAGTCAACTGCGAAGAACCTCACCCGCGATGGCTCCGGCCTGGACCTCTTTCCCTACCGTATTCAACCTCACTTCGACAAAAATCTTACGAGCTCAATACCAGATGATCCGGTCGATCCATTCTTCAGATACATACTTTCTGATACCACAGGGGTCAGCAGGGACGATTTGACTAATGATCCTAATCAGCTGATTGATGTTGTGAACGACCTAATTATACACCAAGTTCAGGGTGCAGGTTATGGACACGAGCATCTTTCGAACGCCTGTCTTCGCTTCAACTCCGACGACGGAGCAAAACGAAAAAAATATGGTAAACGGCACAATATCAAGAGAGGAATCTCGCCTGATAATGAACTATACACCAAAGCTCATTCTCCAGATCTTGCTTGGCGCGATGATTGTCTTCGAACTGACGGCTTACATCCTGGTCGATCTCAAGGGCACTCTTCCTCGAAATCCTCACTCAATAGCAAGCAGCATGGCTTTATTTGCGGGAAGTGAATTGTGCACAAATCACATTCCAGAAAATGCTGAGGGGATGAACAAGCGGCAGCTCGATCGAATGTTTGAAGGATACACGTTCGCTTTGGGATGGTGGAGTCGCAGTGCGACTGAGGCAGATTCTCGTAGCATTGACAGCTTATTGGATGCCCCAGTTGTGGATGAGAGGTTCGGAATTGACGTCGGAACGCCAGTGAGGTCAGAGTTTGAGGCCAAGGGGGCCAGAGGTGGCAGACTATGGTCAAAATGGAGTGCGCGGTGACCGACACTACGTCTTAAAAGTACATATAATCGACTATGTGACCTGAACTCAAATCCTGGAGACCTCAGCATGCCTAGCCTTCCCATACAAAATCTTGCTCAATGCCGGGGATCAATGGCCGCAGCGCCGTACCGTAGTCGCCGGCGTTGGGCGTCCGAAGAAGAGTGTGAATGTGGAACTTAGCCGGCTCCTTGTTCGTCAAGAAGACTCCTGAGTGATGGTCAAACTCAATGAGGATTACAGGACTCTGGATACGGTAGTAAAATGGGTCCTGGTCGCCGTAGCCGCCAATCCAGCTAAAGTACGTCTCCTGGAAGAAAGACTTGATGTGGTTGACCCGGATCTCCCTCGACTTCTGCGGAAGATAAATGAGGTATTGCTCTAGAATACCAAGAACGAGCTGCTGCTGTTCGGATGTCATGTTCGATACCAGGATGCCCTCATACGGCACAATTCGGTTGTCTCGGTATGCGCCGCATAGATGTCGCTGGTCGTCGTGATTCCAACGTCCTTTCGGCATCGCGGGATCTTTGAGAAGCTTGAACGTCTGCGCCTTTTGCTGCAGATCTGCTGGCAGTGATTGCATCAGCTGCAGGCCTAGCCGCTCCTCAGTCTCAAGGATGCGGGTGCCCTCGTACGGGCCGTCATCAATCAGATTCGGCTCGGCGCCGGTAAACCACGGTGACGCTACAATCTGGCCCTGGTACAAGAAAATGTTTAGGCACAGGTGGTGGCCGTAAAATGAGAAGCCCCATGGCCTCGTTGCCGAAGGCAGTCCGAAGAGGACAAAGTTGTATGAGAATTCGTTGCAGATGGTGGGTGTCTGCACCAATTGGCCCAAAAAGCCGTTCACCCGCATGGCGCCGAGCGCCTTTGCGTATCCCTCGGGGGAGAGCGTCGTCTCGAGGACTTTGAGGATGCTGTCGCGGATTTGCGGATTTAACTCATCCAGCCGTAAACCCTTGTCGCTGAGGAGAAATTCGGGGTTCGACCATGACCGCCACTCTGGGGAATCGACGTGGTACGAGAGGGTAGTCTTCTGCTTGTCATCTAGCTGTGACAGGACCGCATTTGTGGCATCGACAATTTTTTGAATCGGCACGCCCTCGTCGGCGATTTTGAATAAGTCCCGTTTTACCGTGCCTAAATCCGTGTCAGTTATGGTTTCTTGGCGGGAAACCTAGTGGTTTTGGTGGTCACGGCAGATCTCACCATCTGTTGTAATGCCAGTGTATGGCTCTTTGAAGAGGCTACGCCAATGAAGGTAGAGGGCATGGAGCCACGGCGGGTTACCGCTCTCCTTGAATACCTTGGCGTATTCGTGAGCATCCTGGTTTCGCATCGTCGTAAAGCGAGGAATGCTTATGTCTGGAAGATGTTGACGGTACTCGGCGCCATGAGGCGCCTGTTCCTGTGCCCCGGACATGGTGTACTGTTGTTCGCCCGCGTATGATGATATCTGTGACTTTCGGGGTGCAATCGTTGCAGCAATAGCCGTTAGTCTCCTAGCAGCTTGAGAGCTTCTATGGTCGGTATCCCTCATGCAAAGTCTCTGGTTGTATGTGTTGTCAAGGCTGGAACGCTTCCACACGACTCCGTGACAGGGAAAGCAAGTAATAATAGCTCCGAGACCGACAAAGGACAGCTCTTGTCACAAGACGTCCACTCTGGTCAGACCATTTCTAAACAAACCGTCATCAAGTACCGGCGAATCCACAGAGCCACGACGTCGGCGATGGTCGGCGCATGTGCCGCCGACAGCAACCCCTCATTTCTCGGCCCCTCCAACCCACATCGCCATCATCCCTCATCCTCGCAACTCCCCCACAATTCTTCCAGCTGAGCCTTTAAGTTGCCCGGCTTTTCCGTAGGCGTCGATGTGTCAGCGGGCCATTGACCAATCATACCGGATGGACTTACAATTAGCACGACGCGGTGTCAGATCTGGGCGCGAACTCTCGAACTTCCCGGACCTCCGAGCCGACCAACCCCAACCATCGGCAATTGTGCGGGGGAGAACCCCAGCGGGGCAGTGGGCTTGCTCCAGTCGGATTTCACGATGCGGGAACGGCCCTTTCTTCTACTCTCCTGCTGGTGAATATCATCCGAACTGCCACTCCACGACTGACTTGAGCTCGAATCTTATGATACCACTGCACACCTGACTTTGAGGAACGCACCAGACAATACATACACCATGGCTTCACAAACACAAACGCCCTTCACCCGTAAGTCGTCCACCTCGCACGAACGGATGTTAACATGAGAGCCCTGCCGCTGACAAACCCAAGGCTTCGTGCGGTTTGTCCCCCGTTCTGATGCCAACAAGATTCTCATCGGCGAGCCTGAATCAGAGTCTGTTGATGTTGGCCTTGCTGTGCGCAAAGGCGAGGAAGTCAAGGTTGTGGTGTGGTCCGGATCCAGCGTCCTCAAGCCGGGTTCCAAGACCGAAGAGCGGGCCGTCATTGACCGTGTTCTCTCGCCCGTCTCTGCCGAGGAAGTCGGAACGATCCGATGCATTGGCTTGAACGTGAGTAGCCAATGATGTTTCTCTACTACTTTGGCCAGAGGCATGAAGCTAACTACAAACAGTATGTTCAACACGCAAAGGAGACTGGTTTGGCCCTGCCTGAGGTCCCGACTGTATTCCTGTAAGATCGCCCGGATTGGTGTTAATCGCCATGAATTCAGAGCTAACCTCACACACAGGAAGCCAAGCACTGCCCTGGGAGACCCATGGCCCGCGCCTACGGTGCTTCCCCTGCTTACTCAGGCGGATGACTGTGGTGACTACGAGTCTGAGCTAGCTGTCGTGCTGGGAAAGACAGCCAAGAACGTCTCTGAAGCCCATGCTCTGGACTACGTCTTGGGTTACACTGCCTGCAATGATGTTTCTTCCCGGACATACCAGCTGAATCAGTCTCAATGGTGTTTTGCTAAGGGATTCGATGGATCCTGCCCATTGGGTGAGTTGTTCCGTGATATTGATGAATGGAATCATGACACTGACCCGATTTTCTCCAATAGGCCCAACTTTGGTTTCTAAGGATCTCATCCCGGATCCAACCACGCTTAAGATGCGCGGCTTGAAGAACGGCGATGTTCTTCAGGACTCTCCTATTGAGTAAGTTTTACTCTCAATCGTGATTCCATATCACTATTGACTGGGCCATACAGCGATCTCATCTTCAGCATCCCGAAGCTCATCAGCTTCCTGTCTCAAAGTACGACCCTACCCGCTGGAACAGTGATTATTACTGGAACTCCTGCTGGAGTCGGCCTGGGCCGGAAACCAAAAGTTACTCTGAAGGACGCCGATGAGTTCCACGTCGAGATTCTTCCCCATATCGGCACACTGGTCAACACCTTCCAAAACGAGGTTGGACAGTAAGTGTGAGGACTACAGGAGGATGCGATATGAGACGGAATTGTATGCACGGAGGTGTAGCTAGATCACTAAGTGATAAGGAAACATGCGATGAGCTGTTTTAATGAATAAGACCAAACGATGCATAAGTTCCAAGTGTTGTTAATAAGAATTGAAGCTCTCATCATGACCCCTGAATGCACTCCCCACCCCCTGAATTTTGGACGACCATGTGCATTGAGTGTTCGTACTCATGATGACAATTTGAGATGAGATGGATCAAACATGCAGATGCACGTTCAAACTTTTACCATGTGAAATTCTCATTCCGTGAATTTCGTAATCGGCTCATCAACCCAGATACACGTCACTTACGAAGAACGTTCACTGCGATTCTCACATAAGATGGCATCAGAACTTCATATTTGGCATGATTTAGGTTATTTATGTCATTCCATCTTCACTGCTATATAAACTAGCTCTCGAGCAATTGAGGCACCTTTTCAAGGAGGTGCTCAACAATCGCGTCGGGCCCTCTCTCAACCTGCAACCCGTGGGGAATGGCGTGGGTCTTGATGTTCGGGACGATTGACCTGGCGGTAGCCTGGATCTGCTCTGCCTCCTCCGCTGTCCACATTGATGCACAGAACTACGTAGATTGATTAGTTGAAGAGTTTGCATTCGGCTGGGGTCACTCATACCAAGACGTCCGGCTTGTGCTCCTTCACTTTGATCTCGACCTCGTCGATCGCTATCGATAACATTAGCTTACAGGCTTCACGTTATCGATGACTTATGTGACTTACTTTCGCAGTTGGCGACATAATCGATCGTGTACTGGTCCTTGAGCGCCTCGGTCATGCGGCCGATCAGTTTCTTCGCCCGCTCAGGTACGGTATTGACCGTGACAAGCTTGAAGGGACCCTTGGGCGCCATGGTGCGGGTTTGTAATGAGAATGAGGGGTGATGGGATAAGGCAGGTGATGACGTTGAAGATTATGATGATCGATCGCAAGGGCTTAGTGTGAGATGCTTGAGTAAGGAATGTAATTATGAATGTCTACCGATGGAAGGAGCCGCGTAAGTACGTGATGTTGGTCTACGATGATGTGCCGCACCTTTCTCCCGATGGCCGCTGACAACTCCCATATATTCGGCATATAGCGGCTCGAGCTCCGCCGAAGTCGCACCCGAAAGTAAACCCACAACTCGGTCTGGAAGCTGACTGTTCCATCGCTTCTGAACCAGAGTTGGAGACAGGCTGGTTGCCATACCGGCTTTGCCGATTTCATGACCAGTTCCACCAATCTCAATCCATTTTCGGTTATCACCCCGTGACCTTTACCTTCATCCTCGAACCGGCGCCGTCTAGGACTCAATTCTTCCGGATAACCCGCACTACCTCGGATATCCCGAGCAGTCCACCTGTGACCACCACCTTCAGCCACTGGCGTCCACCTAATTAGTAGTAATTAGTTGTACCCCGTGGGACGCATCCCGTGCTTCCGGCTTGTGTGGGGGATCTCCGGGGGTTGCATTAGGGACTTGCCGGCGCCCCTATGTCCGCGAAAGTAAAGAACATGGGTTGAACTGCTGAGCCCAGCTGCAACCACCTCTTGAAGATTTGAGGATTTGAGGGTAAGGGATTCCTGCCTTCGCGAATCGTCTTTCAGATCTTGGTCCTGCATCTTTACCCGACCTGCATCTCATCGCCAAGCAATCTTAAAATGTTCCGTTGGATCAACTCGTGGTTCTCACCCAGCAGCGACGGAAACATGGCGGTGAGTTCAATCTCATTCATGAGACGGCTTTTCCGCGTCAATGCTAATGATGAATTTGAAGGTCACAGCGCACATCAGATCACCAGTCCAACTGGAGATCATTGTGGTCGGTGCCGGATTGAGTGGATTGGCCACCGCAGTAGCAGCCGCTTTGTCGGGACACAAGGTCACCGTCTTCGAATCCGCGAAGGAGCTCCTTGAGGTGAGTCCCATCTCAAAACCAAAGAGGCACGAATGAAGTTACTAATATTGTTCTTCAGGTTGGCGCGGGCCTGCAAGTAACGCCCAACTCCACACGCATTCTCCAGAAATGGGGTCTTCCAGACAGACTGTGGAAATCGGCATCTGAGCCGACGGATTTGGTGGTGCATCGCTACTCCGGAAAAGTCCTTGCATTGGAGGAGAACTTCAATAAGAACATCCGCGCAAAGTACCAGGCACCATTCATTGACCT
Organism: Colletotrichum salicis; assembly: GCA_001563125.1. NCBI lineage: Eukaryota > Fungi > Ascomycota > Sordariomycetes > Glomerellales > Glomerellaceae > Colletotrichum > Colletotrichum salicis. Next base: position 41,825 of record JFFI01002167.1, read on the forward strand.
GCACCGCGTCGATCTTCAGCTTTCACTTTATGAGCGCGCCAAGGAACTCGGCGTCACCTTCAATCTCGGCGAGAAGGTCGAGAACATCGACTTCGACATCCCCGAGCTCACGACACAGTCTGGAATCAAGGCCAAGGCGGATCTCATTGTTGCTGCTGATGGACTATGGTCGCGGTCGCGTGCGTGCTACCTGAAGAAGGACGACCCTCCCCTAGCAACGGGTGACTTGGCCTACCGAGTGGTTCTCAACCTTGATGAGGTTACTGATTCGGAGCTGAGGAAGTGGATTCAGAAGCCTCAGGTCCACTTCTGGGTCGGACCCGGTGCTCACTGCGTTGGGTACTCGATGAGAGCGGAGAAGATGTACAACCTGGTGCTGCTTACGCCCGATGATCTTCCCAAGGGTGTGAGCCGTCAGGCAGGATCGATTGAAGAGATGAAGAGCCGTTTCGATGACTGGGACCCGATATTGAAGAAGTTCCTCAGCTCGATTGATAGTGTTGAGAAGTGGAAGCTGATGCACAGTAAGTGTTTGTGGCTAGATGCATCGGTGTGAGCTAACGAATTTCTTAGGAGAGGAGATGACTTCTTGGGTCAACGAGAAGTCCAACTTCGTGTTTGTGTGAGTATTCAAGCTCCTTATTTGAGATCTCAACCCTTACTAACGCTTGCCAAGCGGTGATGCATGCCACCCCATGCTACCCTACCTCGCCCAGGGTGCCAACTCAGCTGTGGAGGATGGTGCAGTCCTCGGACTGCTGCTCGGTCACATTAAGTCTAAGTCACAACTACCTGCCGCCTTGAAGTCATACGAAAAGTTGCGCAAAGCTCGTGGCGAGTCTATCGTCAGGGAAACATTCAAGCAGGTCAGTCTTTATCATCAGATCTCAGGATATCGATCGTCCGACAGGTACTAACAATTCCTAGCGCCACGATTTCCACATGAACGACGGCCCCGAGCAAGAGGCTAGAGATCAGATCTTCCTGTCGCAACTCGGCAAGGAGCTGAAGGGGGCGTTCCCCAGCAGGTGGACGTGCCCCGAGGTGCAGCCCTGGCTGTACGGATACGACGCGTACAAGGAGGTCGAGGAAGCGATGAATAGTGATCCCTTTGACAAGCCCCACGCCAACTTGTGAGCAACCAATATTTGAGTCGAGTCAGGAAACTTGGGCATTTCGGCGTACTGGTGGTAAGTTTACGGGCTTTGGAGCATGCCTCGGTAATAGGCATTTTGTGTATACTTAACTCTTTATTCCTCAGCGACAGCATATAGTCTTTTGCTTCACCTATCCTCTCATTGTGTTCGGTGAAGGTCACTGCACAGGGAAACGCCGCTCGCTTCGTCGAGCCCCATCGACACCACTAACACTCCCTAAGCTAAGCACTGTGCCCCCTATAGGATCCTTTGAAGGGTGTCAATTACGATGTCAGACCTCTCACATGATTGCATATTGCCATAGTGTCAATCATTGGTACGTGGAAATTCTCCTATGCCAGGTGTCACCATCAGTCCCCGGTACTGCCCTACTCGAACGCAACGGACGCGGAGCATCGCAGCCTGTATGGTCGCTGAAGCCAACTCCACTGAAGACTTCACCTTACGATTGTTGCCGCAAAACGATTTCAGTATTGACATGGCGTTACCTTATCTCGCATAGATTCCCACAGAACAATTACAGTGGCCACAACGCTAAATACGCCCCCGCCCATAGCGACAGCACGAAGGCTTCAATTCAAGCTCAACGCATGTTGTTCGCAATCGTTTTCCTACATGTGGCGACGTAGGAAAATTCATAAGAAAGCCACATCAGGTTTTGAAATCTTATCAATCGCGACAATTGCAATACATTGGTCCTTGAATCTCAGCGGTGGATAACAGGTAGACAGGTTCAAGGGGAATCCGATCAGGAGCAGGCCGGACTCCGGAGTGCAGCACTCGCAGTGAGCCACGAGAACAAGGTACCAGATTTAAAGATTTCATGCCTGTGGTCCATTATTCTATGGGATGTATTTGAACAAGAAGCTATCAAGACATTCTAGGCATCGAAGCTTCTGACTATCAAAGACCTCTCATAAAACCACGCTTTCTAATGGGCGGTTTTTGGCCCTCCGGCTTTTTAACCTCCTTCTCCCCATCTTCGGTCTCAACCACATACCGATCCTTCTCCTTTTCTGCTATCCTCTTGTCATGCTCCATCTTCCATCGCATGAAATAGCAGCAAAATGGAAAGAGCACAGTGTTGACCGCTGTCCAGGCAAAGAGCACACCAAAGTTCAATCCGATCTTACCTTGCAAGTCGAAGAGAAGCTGACGGCTACCTTCTACAACCTGGCGAAGTGGCCAAGCGTACCCCCAGTGGTAGAACCCTGGTGCCAAGTCCATGGCATAGAAGGAAGTCGATACGTTTGATATGACCCAGAAGATGAGCCATAGAGCCGTCCAAGGCTGCCCAATAATCATTGCCACGTTCTCGCAGGCGAGGCCCAAAGCTGACATGCCCACAAAATTGAGCATCCAGTAGACTGGGAAGGTGCCGTGCCCATAAGCTGTTGCGCCAGTCGGAGGGGCTGGTTCCGTTGGTGAGGCGGGCGGTGCGCTAAAGGGAATCTGGAAGGCGAGGGATATCAAGCTGTAGCTGAGAGAGATAACAAAGTAGGCGACGATTGTGGCTAGCCACCTCCATATGATGAGCTGCCAGAAGTGTAAGGGTGGATGGCCCTGAGGCTGAATGTATTTCTGCGGGGGTTAGCAGATGGACATGCTTCGTATGATGCGTCGATTCTGGCAACCTACTGAGTGAATTGGCAAAAAGAAGGAAAAGGAGAAAAACGCCATGATGATTAGATAGATAAGACCAATGCTTACTGCGGGTGTAGCAGTAGCTGGCTGGAAGGGGCGTAGATCAATCATCAAGGGCGCGATTCCAGGATTGACGGCAGAAGAAGCTCTCGCGAGGTTCTCTCGACTCAGAGACATGTTGGACATGACGGTCTGGCCCCATTGCTTTCCGAATTGTTGAGTGAATTGCTCCGTGAATTGGGTGATGTAAGGTGAAATATCGCTCTGGTACGTCGTCGAATCTCGTGCGGTTTGTATGATGATCTGAACAGAGCCTGCTGGATCGTAGTTTGCATCCCCAGTGGAGACGGCCTCTTGCAAAGCCGCCGTGGCATTGGGGTGTATGATTACAGCCGCCCAGCTGTCCCAGTTGTACACGGCCATCCTCACAGCTGTCGGGTCGTTGTTGAAGTGTGAAGGCGGTAAGATCGTCCATCCCAGTGACGGGCCAGGCTTGTCTAATGACTTCTGCACGGTTTGTACGACTGTCGGCCCAACAATGGGCTGTACGGATTTGTACGGGGCAACCTGTCCATCAAAGTCGACCACATGAACGATGATTGATCTGAGGTTTTCCTCGGTGCGGAAGAGAACGGCCCAGTACATTGACAAGACCGCGAGGATGAACAGGAACAGAATGGTGATTGTCTGGATCCATAACCGGATGACGTGGGCGCGAACCTTTCTCATCGATGGGTGCCAAAACCCAACGGAGTGGTGAGGTTTCTGGTGCCGGTGATGGACGCCATTTTCCTCGTTGTCTTGGTTGTCATTCTTTGAGTGATCGACTTCGGTACAGGCCGGTGAGGGCGGTGACGGAGACCTAGCCATTATTCTCGGATGGACGAATGGACTTCCTTTCTGCAGACAGAAAAAGATTTCCCCTGGTTGACGGTCAGATGGCTGCAGTGGCTTGAAACACACTCAATGAGAATACCGAAGCGGCCATTCGGATACGCCTTTCCCGCTGTCAGCGTCTTGGCTTATATACATTTCTTTAACGCTGTCAAATTCTACATCAAATCCGCCGGCGTCCAAGTCGATGATGCGTGGTGGAAACTGTTCAATGTGATGATCAAGTACCTGTTAACAATTTTGTCGATTTACGCTGGTCGCTTAGCCATTCTATTGGTCCAGGCCGTGTCGATCGCGTTCCGGTACATCGAGCTGTCGATTTTGGCCCGACATGACATCAGAGTTCATGGAGTTGCGCTAGGAAGAACACTACCCCTGTCCAAGGCAGGTCCGTAGTATTTGTGAGTAAACTCCACGGATTTATCGATCTTCGCTCTTGCTTATCTAGCGCCGTATCTCGAATGGTTTTGCACATTGCACCTTTAGCTTGAGATTCATATCTCACCTATCTCTTGATTCGGTTACGGAACCTCGATCCCGGCCGTGGTCGAAAGCCCGTACTTGGGCAACATTGAGACCAATAGAGGCAGCCTGTCTCAGTGGAATCTATCTCTACACAATAAGAGAACCCACGTCATCAGACGAAGCGAATCGTGAATACTAAGGCGTTTGAGTTCATAACCAACCAGGCCAGTCACGTGTCTCAACAATGAACTAAGGTAGACAGACAAAACTTTATGATTTGCATCAACTTTGCGAGCTATCAGAGCGGTGCATCCAAAGTGTCCCAACTCTTCTTCATCGATATCTTCCAAACCTCAGCAAACCGTGAAGAGGTCCGCTCAGCTGTGACCTTCCCCCATTTCCCCGTCCCTTTCAGGCGGCTCTCCGCTAAACGACCAGCAAGGATGAAAGCTGGCGGATGTGGGATAGTCGGAGTTTCGCCAGCAGCCACGTCCATCAGAAGACACGCATTGTGTGGACCTGGAGCTCTGAATTTGAAGAATAGACAGAAGCCATTTCCAGCTACTACGTTTTGGACGTGTAGATAAGGGACTTCATCTTTGCCACTACTCTCAATGTCGTAAGAGAGCATGATTGAGTGGCTCCATGGGCCACTGCTGGCCTATATGTCGGCTGGAAATGCCTTGATAGTGTCGTAACCATGATTATGTTCTTGTGGGAGCTGCACAACAATGTGCTGCGCATCGGAATCCTTACCCCAAAGCGACTCCATGTCTCCCGGATCTTCAGCCCTGACAAGAATAGTCTCAAGCTTTGCTTCCTAACCCAATCATCTGGAGCAGAGACAAAGCCTAGCTTGTGACTGCACCTGTAAAATGGTTCGAGATCGCTCGTTCTCTCCAGGTAGAGACCAACATGACAACCCACTCTGTGACAGTTGAGTATCGCTATCTTGCTTGTTGGTGAGAACTTAAAAGAGATTCCTGCAGCCGAACCAATCTGCTCATTATTATCTCCGGGGATAAATGAGAAGCCATATTTTGAGCTGCTCGGGTCGAGCATCGGCATCTCGATCTGGATGCCTTTGTTTGTGAACGAATACGGTGCCACGCGATGGTCGGCATCAATTCTGGTGACGCCGTAAGACTGATCGAAACAGGATGGTGACTTGACGAGGAAACCAGTGTCTCGAGAAAGTCTGTCTGAAGGTCCAGGTAATAGCGAGGCAAATATTGACTGGTCATCCGTCCGCCTATTGAATACCTTTTGTCGTAAGGCATGAAGTATTACGGTGACGCGAGACGTAGTCCGACCTGCCTACTTCTATCCCGCAGTCAGGACACTTGTACTTCCCGTCGACCCTTACATGGTTGGTGTTTCGGTGACGATTGAGGTCTTTCCTTTCCGCAAATTCGGCTGGGCAGCGGTCAGGAATGGCTCTAGGCATACGGAATCGACACTCGTATGGCTTGGTGTGCTTTTTCAGATGCCTACTGAATCAACATTAGCTCTGCTTCAAGCACTACAGAGTACTAGGGACTCCAAGACAAAAGTACGACTTACTTGAGTTTGTACTGTTTAGGGAAGCCCGTCCCACAGACATCACACTCATACTTGGTTTCCTCCATTATCCGTTCTGCCAATTTCATTGCCTCTTGGTCTTCTAACTTCCACCCTTCTGGAACCTGTGATTGTTGCAGGCTGAGACAGTGAGTCTCGTTTTGCGACCATCCAACTTCGGGAGCCTAATGTCCTGATGGTGTGGTTCGTAGAGTGTTGACAAATGGCATGGGGTTCTGTGGGTCAACACTTGATCCATTGGAAAGCAGAATGTGATGGCCTGTGTCCTGAGAAGGCAAGACCTCGGTAGTTACACGGCTCCCATCTCCGGAATAGGACTCTCCTGGGTCGTCTGTCTCGAAGAGTTCGTGCTCATGAGCGGCACCCTGTTCGTAAGTGTGCATTGTGCCAAGATCTAAGCTGATGCTGCTGAAAGTGTGGAACATGTCACGAGTTATGGCACACAGCAATGGGCATACGGAGTGTGGTAAAGTGGCTTAATCTACTAAAGTGGAAATAGACAAAAGAAAAAGGTCTATAAGAGATGTGAGTGATATACACGTGATATAGCACGTGACAGGCGCTTCATGGTTTGCGGCTCCTATCCCTGTTACGTGACAGTATGCTAGGCATCAAGAGGTCACCGTCTCCATGCTTTGCCGACAAGCCCACTTTGCGGGCTCATAAATTGCCGGTGACAACTTATTGAATAACCACTCTTGAGCCTTACCGCTAGTCTCCAATGTCTATAAGATAGTTGTAATGTGCATGGGCTGGAAGATGACAGTTCTTCTCAGAGTGCGCAAATTGCACCTTTTCAAAAGATCATTTGTTTCAATACAAGTCCACAATAGGTGTTTGTGTTTACATATTGTAATCCGCAAACAAGAATGTTGTACCATCGCTCCTTCTGGGCTTGGGCCATGGCCTGTATCATCACTGCCGCCAATGCTACCTCTGCCGTTCCTTTCACCTGGCCCCCTCCGCAAGGATCCATGTCAGACTTCGAGTACAACCTACGATACGGATGCGACTTCATGACTTGGTGCGGTGGATTTGATGGCGGATGCTCCGCCGAGGTATCTACTATTTACAAAACCACACACTCAGGCCGTTGCTAATGCACCCATGTGATAGTGTCAACGGCAAGGAAAACAAGGCTGGACATGTACAAGTCCCAACTGCGAGTGTCTTTGCGAATAAGGCAGTGCCATTCGGTTGGTCCCTGTTTCAGGGTCACATCAGAAGGTCTATCGAGCAATTCTATGCAGTGCTGTTTCCATTTTGACATTGACATTGGTTTCAATGTATCCGAATTATCCGAAACCAGCGCCTATCTTGACGGGGAGTTACTACTAGGCAGGTAGTAATGAGAGGCTTTGAGGCAACACTCCTAGAGGAGCAACTAGACTCCGAAACATAGCATGATTGACCTTGGGCTCCATGTAGCCAGCCTAAATATCCGGGTTACGAAAGCAGCGTCCATTATTTGGATCGGCCCTGTGTACATACAACAAGCCTACTGCGAAATCCCAGTGTCATGAGGGTTATGAAAGCAAGCTTACGTGTATTCCCAATTACCGTACGCCGTATGCCCCCCTTGTGCGCACTTTGCTTCCTTTGAGAAGCCATTCACGTACTCAGGGCTATGAATGGTACGCGTTGCACCGCTGCCAAAATACTGCGAAGAATCAGAATCAACTAGAAAATCTGCAGAAATGGAGTCGATACCTTCAGCTCAATGTCCCACTTGATGCCATTCTTGTCACGCACACAAATTCGTCGGAACTCGACCTTGTTGTAGAGACCTATAAGCAAGCCGCACAGAACGCCGAGATCTAGGACGTCGTTATCGTTGGTGTATCCTGTTCGCGGTCCTGATTTGTAACATTCCCCGAGAACTGAGGAGGGTCCACCAAGGAGGGCCAGAGGGAGGATTTGGATGAGACACATCGTGCTAAGGACTGGAGAAGATAGCCGCTTTATTCCGGGACTCGTCAGTGATCGAGTCTTTGGGATAGTGATTTCTTCTATGGCAAGCAGACCGAGTACCCACTTATAGTGAAGGGCTGCACATCCGGGAAGTTGCTACCTCGAGCATGACAAGCTGCCATAAAGGCGAAGAGCAGTTTCCAGCTCATCAGTCCGGAAGCAAGCAAGCTGCAACGATAGTCCTCGTGTCAATTGTTATGTTGCCGATCTTTCGTGTCGAAAACTACGTGAGCTTCTATTCATTCCTAGGTTAGTATCAAGCAGGTATCGAAAGCAAACTTTGCTGATTTGTCGGATGCCAAAGCCCAGAACCGGTGTACACATCGCTTGATGAGACGGTCAAAGACTCTCGAGCTACTTGTATCTCCTAGAGACTACATGAAGCTACTCAGCTGTTTGCATCATAATAATCCATTGTTTCTGTTCCATTACCTACCCCTACATATACCCTGCATCGTTGTATCACCTGTCTGAGAGACAGCGCTCGTCACATGAGCATTGAATTCTGACTTTTTTGCAATGTCATAATTCTGTGGCGTTTCCAGGTCGATCAGCAAACGATAACATAACACACTGCAGGCAATAGGTTGAGGAAGCAAACAACGTGCTGAAAGACTCTGTAGCTCAAGCACCAAACTGTGATCTTCAGACTCTCATGCTTACAACACGATCCGTTTGGCCGCCAAGCAAACCATGGTCGCTTTTTCAAACCTCAATCAATGTTTGCTTTCCTTGTGATCTTGATTTCTGCCGAGGCCACGACTGTCTTCGATGTCTCCACTGATACTTCAATACTGTCGGATTGGAAGTCCAATTCGACCTTGAGGCTGGGCAGCGCAGCGGTCAACTACGACCCCTGAAAAGATTCCGACTGCCCACCCA